>JAUKNK010001375.1:0-45867 GCA_030765055.1 Mantis religiosa | reverse complement strand
TATAACAACAGATATATTACTATATAACAACAGATATATTACTATATAACAACAGATATATTACTATATAACAACAGATATATTACTATATAACAAACAGATATATTATATAACAACAGATATATTACTATATAACAACAGATATATTACTATATAACAACAGATATATTACTAAATAACAACAGATATATTACTATATAACAACAGATATATTACTATATAACAACAGATATATTACTATATAACAACAGATATATTACTATATAACAACAGATATATTACTATATACAACAGATATATTACTATATAACAACAGATATATTACTATATAACAACAGATATATTACTATATAACAACAGATATATTACTATATAACAACAGAATATTACTATATAACAACAGATATATTACTATATAACAACAGATATATTACTATATAACAACAGATATATTACTATATAACAACAGATATATTACTATATAACAACAGATATATTACTATATAACAACAGATATAATTACTATATAACAACAGATATATTACTATATAACAACAGATATATTACTATAATAACAACAGATATATTACCTTATAAACAACAGATATATTACTATATAACAACAGATATATTACTATATAACAACAGATATATTTACTATATAACAACAGATATATTACTATATAACAACAGATATATTACTATATAACAACAGATATATTACTATATAACAACAGATATATTACTATATAACAACAGATATATTACTATATAACAACAGATATATTACTATATAACAACAGATATATTACTATATAACAACAGATATATTACTATATAACAACAGATATATTACTATATAACAACAGATATATTACTATATAACAACAGATATATTACTATATAACAACAGATATATTACTATATAACAACAGATATATTACTATATAACAACAGATATATTACTATATAACAACAGATATATTACTATATAACAACAGATATATTACTATATAACAACAGATATATTACTATATAACAACAGATATATTACTATATAACAACAGATATATTACTATATAACAACAGATATATTACTATATAACAACAGATATATTACTATATAACAACAGATATATTACTATATAACAACAGATATATTACTATATAACAACAGATATATTACTATATACAACAGATATATTACTATATAACAACAGATATATTACTATATAACAACAGATATATTACTATATAACAACAGATATATTACTATATAACAACAGATATATTACTATATAACAACAGATATATTACTATATACAACAGATATATTACTATATAACAACAGATATAATTACTATATAACAACAGATATATTACTATACTAACAACAGATATATTACTGATATAACAACAGATATATTACTATAAACAACAGATATATTACTATATAACAACAGATATATTACTATATAACAACAGATATACTATAACAACAGATATATTACTATATAACAACAGATATATTACTATATAACAACAGATATATTACTATATAACAACAGATATATTACTATATAACAACAGATATATTACTATATAACAACAGATATATTACTATATAACAACAGATATATTACTATATAACAACAGATATATTACTATATAACAACAGATATATTACTATATAACAACAGATATATACTATATAACAACAGATATATTACTATATAACAACAGATATATTACTATATAACAACAGATATATTACTATATAACAACAGATATATTACTATATAACAACAGATATATTACTATATAACAACAGATATATTACTATATAACAACAGATATATTACTATATAACAACAGATATATTACTATATAACAACAGATATATTACTATATAACAACAGATATATTACTATATAACAACAGATATATTACTATATAACAACAGATATATTACTATATAACAACAGATATATTACTATATAACAACAGATATATTACTATATAACAACAGATATATTACTATATAACAACAGATATATTACTATATAACAACAGATATATTACTATATAACAACAGATATATTACTATATAACATCAGATATATTACTATATAACAACAGATATATTACTAATAACAACAGATATATTACTATATAACAACAGATATATTACTATATAACAACAGATATATTTACTAATAACAACAGATATATTACTATATAACAACAGATATATACTATATAACAACAGATATATTACTATATAACAACAGATATATTACTATAACAACAGATATATTACTATAACAACAGATATATTACTATATAACAACAGATATATTACTATATAACATCAGATATATTACTATATAACAACAGATATATTACTATATAACAACAGATATATTACTATATAACACAGATATATTACTATATAACAACAGATATATTACTATATAACAACAGATATATTACTATATAACAACAGATATATTACTATATAACAACAGATATATTACTATATAACAACAGATATATTACTATATAACAACAGATATATTACTATATAACAACAGATATATTACTATATAACAACAGATATATTACTATATAACAACAGATATATTACTATATAACAACAGATATATTACTATATAACAACAGATATATTACTATATAACAACAGATATATTACTATATAACAACAGATATATTACTATATAACAACAGATATATTACTATATAACAACAGATATATTACTATATAACAACAGATATATTACTATATAACAACAGATATATTACTATATAACAACAGATATATATAACAACAGATATATTACTATATAACAACAGATATATTACTATATAACAACAGATATATTACTATATAACAACAGATATATTACTATATAACAACAGATATATTACTATATAACAACAGATATATTACTATATAACAACAGATATATTACTATATAACAACAGATATATTACTATATAACAACAGATATATTACTATATAACAACAGATATATTACTATATAACAACAGATATATTACTATATAACAACAGATATATTACTATATAACAACAGATATATTACTATATAACAACAGATATATTACTATATAACAACAGATATATTACTATATAACAACAGATATATTACTATATAACAACAGATATATTACTATATAACAACAGATATATTACTATATAACAACAGATATATTACTATATAACAACAGATATATTACTATATAACAACAGATATATTACTATATAACAACAGATATATTACTATATAACAACAGATATATTACTATATAACAACAGATATATTACTATATAACAACAGATATATTACTATATAACAACAGATATATTACTATATAACAACAGATATATTACTATATAACAACAGATATATTACTATATAACAACAGATATATTACTATATAACAACAGATATATTACTATATAACAACAGATATATTACTATATAACAACAGATATATTACTATATAACAACAGATATATTACTATATAACAACAGATATATTACTATATAACAACAGATATATTACTATATAACAACAGATATATTACTATATAACAACAGATATATTACTATATAACAACAGATATATTACTATATAACAACAGATATATTACTATATAACAACAGATATATTACTATATAACAACAGATATATTACTATATAACAACAGATATATTACTATATAACAACAGATATATTACTATATAACAACAGATATATTACTATATAACAACAGATATATTACTATATAACAACAGATATATTACTATATAACAACAGATATATTACTATATAACAACAGATATATTACTATATAACAACAGATATATTACTATATAACAACAGATATATTACTATATAACAACAGATATATTACTATATAACAACAGATATATTACTATATAACAACAGATATATTACTATATAACAACAGATATATTACTATATAACAACAGATATATTACTATATAACAACAGATATATTACTATATAACAACAGATATATTACTATATAACAACAGATATATTACTATATAACAACAGATATATTACTATATAACAACAGATATATTACTATATAACAACAGATATATTACTATATAACAACAGATATATTACTATATAACAACAGATATATTACTATATAACAACAGATATATTACTATATAACAACAGATATATTACTATATAACAACAGATATATTACTATATAACAACAGATATATTACTATATAACAACAGATATATTACTATATAACAACAGATATATTACTATATAACAACAGATATATTACTATATAACAACAGATATATTACTATATAACAACAGATATATTACTATATAACAACAGATATATTACTATATAACAACAGATATATTACTATATAACAACAGATATATTACTATATAACAACAGATATATTACTATATAACAACAGATATATTACTATATAACAACAGATATATTACTATATAACAACAGATATATTACTATATAACAACAGATATATTACTATATAACAACAGATATATTACTATATAACAACAGATATATTACTATATAACAACAGATATATTACTATATAACAACAGATATATTACTATATAACAACAGATATATTACTATATAACAACAGATATATTACTATATAACAACAGATATATTACTATATAACAACAGATATATTACTATATAACAACAGATATATTACTATATAACAACAGATATATTACTATATAACAACAGATATATTACTATATAACAACAGATATATTACTATATAACAACAGATATATTACTATATAACAACAGATATATTACTATATAACAACAGATATATTACTATATAACAACAGATATATTACTATATAACAACAGATATATTACTATATAACAACAGATATATTACTATATAACAACAGATATATTACTATATAACAACAGATATATTACTATATAACAACAGATATATTACTATATAACAACAGATATATTACTATATAACAACAGATATATTACTATATAACAACAGATATATTACTATATAACAACAGATATATTACTATATAACAACAGATATATTACTATATAACAACAGATATATTACTATATAACAACAGATATATTACTATATAACAACAGATATATTACTATATAACAACAGATATATTACTATATAACAACAGATATATTACTATATAACAACAGATATATTACTATATAACAACAGATATATTACTATATAACAACAGATATATTACTATATAACAACAGATATATTACTATATAACAACAGATATATTACTATATAACAACAGATATATTACTATATAACAACAGATATATTACTATATAACAACAGATATATTACTATATAACAACAGATATATTACTATATAACAACAGATATATTACTATATAACAACAGATATATTACTATATAACAACAGATATATTACTATATAACAACAGATATATTACTATATAACAACAGATATATTACTATATAACAACAGATATATTACTATATAACAACAGATATATTACTATATAACAACAGATATATTACTATATAACAACAGATATATTACTATATAACAACAGATATATTACTATATAACAACAGATATATTACTATATAACAACAGATATATTACTATATAACAACAGATATATTACTATATAACAACAGATATATTACTATATAACAACAGATATATTACTATATAACAACAGATATATTACTATATAACAACAGATATATTACTATATAACAACAGATATATTACTATATAACAACAGATATATTACTATATAACAACAGATATATTACTATATAACAACAGATATATTACTATATAACAACAGATATATTACTATATAACAACAGATATATTACTATATAACAACAGATATATTACTATATAACAACAGATATATTACTATATAACAACAGATATATTACTATATAACAACAGATATATTACTATATAACAACAGATATATTACTATATAACAACAGATATATTACTATATAACAACAGATATATTACTATATAACAACAGATATATTACTATATAACAACAGATATATTACTATATAACAACAGATATATTACTATATAACAACAGATATATTACTATATAACAACAGATATATTACTATATAACAACAGATATATTACTATATAACAACAGATATATTACTATATAACAACAGATATATTACTATATAACAACAGATATATTACTATATAACAACAGATATATTACTATATAACAACAGATATATTACTATATAACAACAGATATATTACTATATAACAACAGATATATTACTATATAACAACAGATATATTACTATATAACAACAGATATATTACTATATAACAACAGATATATTACTATATAACAACAGATATATTACTATATAACAACAGATATATTACTATATAACAACAGATATATTACTATATAACAACAGATATATTACTATATAACAACAGATATATTACTATATAACAACAGATATATTACTATATAACAACAGATATATTACTATATAACAACAGATATATTACTATATAACAACAGATATATTACTATATAACAACAGATATATTACTATATAACAACAGATATATTACTATATAACAACAGATATATTACTATATAACAACAGATATATTACTATATAACAACAGATATATTACTATATAACAACAGATATATTACTATATAACAACAGATATATTACTATATAACAACAGATATATTACTATATAACAACAGATATATTACTATATAACAACAGATATATTACTATATAACAACAGATATATTACTATATAACAACAGATATATTACTATATAACAACAGATATATTACTATATAACAACAGATATATTACTATATAACAACAGATATATTACTATATAACAACAGATATATTACTATATAACAACAGATATATTACTATATAACAACAGATATATTACTATATAACAACAGATATATTACTATATAACAACAGATATATTACTATATAACAACAGATATATTACTATATAACAACAGATATATTACTATATAACAACAGATATATTACTATATAACAACAGATATATTACTATATAACAACAGATATATTACTATATAACAACAGATATATTACTATATAACAACAGATATATTACTATATAACAACAGATATATTACTATATAACAACAGATATATTACTATATAACAACAGATATATTACTATATAACAACAGATATATTACTATATAACAACAGATATATTACTATATAACAACAGATATATTACTATATAACAACAGATATATTACTATATAACAACAGATATATTACTATATAACAACAGATATATTACTATATAACAACAGATATATTACTATATAACAACAGATATATTACTATATAACAACAGATATATTACTATATAACAACAGATATATTACTATATAACAACAGATATATTACTATATAACAACAGATATATTACTATATAACAACAGATATATTACTATATAACAACAGATATATTACTATATAACAACAGATATATTACTATATAACAACAGATATATTACTATATAACAACAGATATATTACTATATAACAACAGATATATTACTATATAACAACAGATATATTACTATATAACAACAGATATATTACTATATAACAACAGATATATTACTATATAACAACAGATATATTACTATATAACAACAGATATATTACTATATAACAACAGATATATTACTATATAACAACAGATATATTACTATATAACAACAGATATATTACTATATAACAACAGATATATTACTATATAACAACAGATATATTACTATATAACAACAGATATATTACTATATAACAACAGATATATTACTATATAACAACAGATATATTACTATATAACAACAGATATATTACTATATAACAACAGATATATTACTATATAACAACAGATATATTACTATATAACAACAGATATATTACTATATAACAACAGATATATTACTATATAACAACAGATATATTACTATATAACAACAGATATATTACTATATAACAACAGATATATTACTATATAACAACAGATATATTACTATATAACAACAGATATATTACTATATAACAACAGATATATTACTATATAACAACAGATATATTACTATATAACAACAGATATATTACTATATAACAACAGATATATTACTATATAACAACAGATATATTACTATATAACAACAGATATATTACTATATAACAACAGATATATTACTATATAACAACAGATATATTACTATATAACAACAGATATATTACTATATAACAACAGATATATTACTATATAACAACAGATATATTACTATATAACAACAGATATATTACTATATAACAACAGATATATTACTATATAACAACAGATATATTACTATATAACAACAGATATATTACTATATAACAACAGATATATTACTATATAACAACAGATATATTACTATATAACAACAGATATATTACTATATAACAACAGATATATTACTATATAACAACAGATATATTACTATATAACAACAGATATATTACTATATAACAACAGATATATTACTATATAACAACAGATATATTACTATATAACAACAGATATATTACTATATAACAACAGATATATTACTATATAACAACAGATATATTACTATATAACAACAGATATATTACTATATAACAACAGATATATTACTATATAACAACAGATATATTACTATATAACAACAGATATATTACTATATAACAACAGATATATTACTATATAACAACAGATATATTACTATATAACAACAGATATATTACTATATAACAACAGATATATTACTATATAACAACAGATATATTACTATATAACAACAGATATATTACTATATAACAACAGATATATTACTATATAACAACAGATATATTACTATATAACAACAGATATATTACTATATAACAACAGATATATTACTATATAACAACAGATATATTACTATATAACAACAGATATATTACTATATAACAACAGATATATTACTATATAACAACAGATATATTACTATATAACAACAGATATATTACTATATAACAACAGATATATTACTATATAACAACAGATATATTACTATATAACAACAGATATATTACTATATAACAACAGATATATTACTATATAACAACAGATATATTACTATATAACAACAGATATATTACTATATAACAACAGATATATTACTATATAACAACAGATATATTACTATATAACAACAGATATATTACTATATAACAACAGATATATTACTATATAACAACAGATATATTACTATATAACAACAGATATATTACTATATAACAACAGATATATTACTATATAACAACAGATATATTACTATATAACAACAGATATATTACTATATAACAACAGATATATTACTATATAACAACAGATATATTACTATATAACAACAGATATATTACTATATAACAACAGATATATTACTATATAACAACAGATATATTACTATATAACAACAGATATATTACTATATAACAACAGATATATTACTATATAACAACAGATATATTACTATATAACAACAGATATATTACTATATAACAACAGATATATTACTATATAACAACAGATATATTACTATATAACAACAGATATATTACTATATAACAACAGATATATTACTATATAACAACAGATATATTACTATATAACAACAGATATATTACTATATAACAACAGATATATTACTATATAACAACAGATATATTACTATATAACAACAGATATATTACTATATAACAACAGATATATTACTATATAACAACAGATATATTACTATATAACAACAGATATATTACTATATAACAACAGATATATTACTATATAACAACAGATATATTACTATATAACAACAGATATATTACTATATAACAACAGATATATTACTATATAACAACAGATATATTACTATATAACAACAGATATATTACTATATAACAACAGATATATTACTATATAACAACAGATATATTACTATATAACAACAGATATATTACTATATAACAACAGATATATTACTATATAACAACAGATATATTACTATATAACAACAGATATATTACTATATAACAACAGATATATTACTATATAACAACAGATATATTACTATATAACAACAGATATATTACTATATAACAACAGATATATTACTATATAACAACAGATATATTACTATATAACAACAGATATATTACTATATAACAACAGATATATTACTATATAACAACAGATATATTACTATATAACAACAGATATATTACTATATAACAACAGATATATTACTATATAACAACAGATATATTACTATATAACAACAGATATATTACTATATAACAACAGATATATTACTATATAACAACAGATATATTACTATATAACAACAGATATATTACTATATAACAACAGATATATTACTATATAACAACAGATATATTACTATATAACAACAGATATATTACTATATAACAACAGATATATTACTATATAACAACAGATATATTACTATATAACAACAGATATATTACTATATAACAACAGATATATTACTATATAACAACAGATATATTACTATATAACAACAGATATATTACTATATAACAACAGATATATTACTATATAACAACAGATATATTACTATATAACAACAGATATATTACTATATAACAACAGATATATTACTATATAACAACAGATATATTACTATATAACAACAGATATATTACTATATAACAACAGATATATTACTATATAACAACAGATATATTACTATATAACAACAGATATATTACTATATAACAACAGATATATTACTATATAACAACAGATATATTACTATATAACAACAGATATATTACTATATAACAACAGATATATTACTATATAACAACAGATATATTACTATATAACAACAGATATATTACTATATAACAACAGATATATTACTATATAACAACAGATATATTACTATATAACAACAGATATATTACTATATAACAACAGATATATTACTATATAACAACAGATATATTACTATATAACAACAGATATATTACTATATAACAACAGATATATTACTATATAACAACAGATATATTACTATATAACAACAGATATATTACTATATAACAACAGATATATTACTATATAACAACAGATATATTACTATATAACAACAGATATATTACTATATAACAACAGATATATTACTATATAACAACAGATATATTACTATATAACAACAGATATATTACTATATAACAACAGATATATTACTATATAACAACAGATATATTACTATATAACAACAGATATATTACTATATAACAACAGATATATTACTATATAACAACAGATATATTACTATATAACAACAGATATATTACTATATAACAACAGATATATTACTATATAACAACAGATATATTACTATATAACAACAGATATATTACTATATAACAACAGATATATTACTATATAACAACAGATATATTACTATATAACAACAGATATATTACTATATAACAACAGATATATTACTATATAACAACAGATATATTACTATATAACAACAGATATATTACTATATAACAACAGATATATTACTATATAACAACAGATATATTACTATATAACAACAGATATATTACTATATAACAACAGATATATTACTATATAACAACAGATATATTACTATATAACAACAGATATATTACTATATAACAACAGATATATTACTATATAACAACAGATATATTACTATATAACAACAGATATATTACTATATAACAACAGATATATTACTATATAACAACAGATATATTACTATATAACAACAGATATATTACTATATAACAACAGATATATTACTATATAACAACAGATATATTACTATATAACAACAGATATATTACTATATAACAACAGATATATTACTATATAACAACAGATATATTACTATATAACAACAGATATATTACTATATAACAACAGATATATTACTATATAACAACAGATATATTACTATATAACAACAGATATATTACTATATAACAACAGATATATTACTATATAACAACAGATATATTACTATATAACAACAGATATATTACTATATAACAACAGATATATTACTATATAACAACAGATATATTACTATATAACAACAGATATATTACTATATAACAACAGATATATTACTATATAACAACAGATATATTACTATATAACAACAGATATATTACTATATAACAACAGATATATTACTATATAACAACAGATATATTACTATATAACAACAGATATATTACTATATAACAACAGATATATTACTATATAACAACAGATATATTACTATATAACAACAGATATATTACTATATAACAACAGATATATTACTATATAACAACAGATATATTACTATATAACAACAGATATATTACTATATAACAACAGATATATTACTATATAACAACAGATATATTACTATATAACAACAGATATATTACTATATAACAACAGATATATTACTATATAACAACAGATATATTACTATATAACAACAGATATATTACTATATAACAACAGATATATTACTATATAACAACAGATATATTACTATATAACAACAGATATATTACTATATAACAACAGATATATTACTATATAACAACAGATATATTACTATATAACAACAGATATATTACTATATAACAACAGATATATTACTATATAACAACAGATATATTACTATATAACAACAGATATATTACTATATAACAACAGATATATTACTATATAACAACAGATATATTACTATATAACAACAGATATATTACTATATAACAACAGATATATTACTATATAACAACAGATATATTACTATATAACAACAGATATATTACTATATAACAACAGATATATTACTATATAACAACAGATATATTACTATATAACAACAGATATATTACTATATAACAACAGATATATTACTATATAACAACAGATATATTACTATATAACAACAGATATATTACTATATAACAACAGATATATTACTATATAACAACAGATATATTACTATATAACAACAGATATATTACTATATAACAACAGATATATTACTATATAACAACAGATATATTACTATATAACAACAGATATATTACTATATAACAACAGATATATTACTATATAACAACAGATATATTACTATATAACAACAGATATATTACTATATAACAACAGATATATTACTATATAACAACAGATATATTACTATATAACAACAGATATATTACTATATAACAACAGATATATTACTATATAACAACAGATATATTACTATATAACAACAGATATATTACTATATAACAACAGATATATTACTATATAACAACAGATATATTACTATATAACAACAGATATATTACTATATAACAACAGATATATTACTATATAACAACAGATATATTACTATATAACAACAGATATATTACTATATAACAACAGATATATTACTATATAACAACAGATATATTACTATATAACAACAGATATATTACTATATAACAACAGATATATTACTATATAACAACAGATATATTACTATATAACAACAGATATATTACTATATAACAACAGATATATTACTATATAACAACAGATATATTACTATATAACAACAGATATATTACTATATAACAACAGATATATTACTATATAACAACAGATATATTACTATATAACAACAGATATATTACTATATAACAACAGATATATTACTATATAACAACAGATATATTACTATATAACAACAGATATATTACTATATAACAACAGATATATTACTATATAACAACAGATATATTACTATATAACAACAGATATATTACTATATAACAACAGATATATTACTATATAACAACAGATATATTACTATATAACAACAGATATATTACTATATAACAACAGATATATTACTATATAACAACAGATATATTACTATATAACAACAGATATATTACTATATAACAACAGATATATTACTATATAACAACAGATATATTACTATATAACAACAGATATATTACTATATAACAACAGATATATTACTATATAACAACAGATATATTACTATATAACAACAGATATATTACTATATAACAACAGATATATTACTATATAACAACAGATATATTACTATATAACAACAGATATATTACTATATAACAACAGATATATTACTATATAACAACAGATATATTACTATATAACAACAGATATATTACTATATAACAACAGATATATTACTATATAACAACAGATATATTACTATATAACAACAGATATATTACTATATAACAACAGATATATTACTATATAACAACAGATATATTACTATATAACAACAGATATATTACTATATAACAACAGATATATTACTATATAACAACAGATATATTACTATATAACAACAGATATATTACTATATAACAACAGATATATTACTATATAACAACAGATATATTACTATATAACAACAGATATATTACTATATAACAACAGATATATTACTATATAACAACAGATATATTACTATATAACAACAGATATATTACTATATAACAACAGATATATTACTATATAACAACAGATATATTACTATATAACAACAGATATATTACTATATAACAACAGATATATTACTATATAACAACAGATATATTACTATATAACAACAGATATATTACTATATAACAACAGATATATTACTATATAACAACAGATATATTACTATATAACAACAGATATATTACTATATAACAACAGATATATTACTATATAACAACAGATATATTACTATATAACAACAGATATATTACTATATAACAACAGATATATTACTATATAACAACAGATATATTACTATATAACAACAGATATATTACTATATAACAACAGATATATTACTATATAACAACAGATATATTACTATATAACAACAGATATATTACTATATAACAACAGATATATTACTATATAACAACAGATATATTACATATAACAACAGATATATTACTATATAACAACAGATATATTACTATATAACAACAGATATATTACTATATAACAACAGATATATTACTATATAACAACAGATATATTACTATATAACAACAGATATATTACTATATAACAACAGATATATTACTATATAACAACAGATATATTACTATATAACAACAGATATATTACTATATAACAACAGATATATTACTATATAACAACAGATATATTACTATATAACAACAGATATATTACTATATAACAACAGATATATTACTATATAACAACAGATATATTACTATATAACAACAGATATATTACTATATAACAACAGATATATTACTATATAACAACAGATATATTACTATATAACAACAGATATATTACTATATAACAACAGATATATTACTATATAACAACAGATATATTACTATATAACAACAGATATATTACTATATAACAACAGATATATTACTATATAACAACAGATATATTACTATATAACAACAGATATATTACTATATAACAACAGATATATTACTATATAACAACAGATATATTACTATATAACAACAGATATATTACTATATAACAACAGATATATTACTATATAACAACAGATATATTACTATATAACAACAGATATATTACTATATAACAACAGATATATTACTATATAACAACAGATATATTACTATATAACAACAGATATATTACTATATAACAACAGATATATTACTATATAACAACAGATATATTACTATATAACAACAGATATATTACTATATAACAACAGATATATTACTATATAACAACAGATATATTACTATATAACAACAGATATATTACTATATAACAACAGATATATTACTATATAACAACAGATATATTACTATATAACAACAGATATATTACTATATAACAACAGATATATTACTATATAACAACAGATATATTACTATATAACAACAGATATATTACTATATAACAACAGATATATTACTATATAACAACAGATATATTACTATATAACAACAGATATATTACTATATAACAACAGATATATTACTATATAACAACAGATATATTACTATATAACAACAGATATATTACTATATAACAACAGATATATTACTATATAACAACAGATATATTACTATATAACAACAGATATATTACTATATAACAACAGATATATTACTATATAACAACAGATATATTACTATATAACAACAGATATATTACTATATAACAACAGATATATTACTATATAACAACAGATATATTACTATATAACAACAGATATATTACTATATAACAACAGATATATTACTATATAACAACAGATATATTACTATATAACAACAGATATATTACTATATAACAACAGATATATTACTATATAACAACAGATATATTACTATATAACAACAGATATATTACTATATAACAACAGATATATTACTATATAACAACAGATATATTACTATATAACAACAGATATATTACTATATAACAACAGATATATTACTATATAACAACAGATATATTACTATATAACAACAGATATATTACTATATAACAACAGATATATTACTATATAACAACAGATATATTACTATATAACAACAGATATATTACTATATAACAACAGATATATTACTATATAACAACAGATATATTACTATATAACAACAGATATATTACTATATAACAACAGATATATTACTATATAACAACAGATATATTACTATATAACAACAGATATATTACTATATAACAACAGATATATTACTATATAACAACAGATATATTACTATATAACAACAGATATATTACTATATAACAACAGATATATTACTATATAACAACAGATATATTACTATATAACAACAGATATATTACTATATAACAACAGATATATTACTATATAACAACAGATATATTACTATATAACAACAGATATATTACTATATAACAACAGATATATTACTATATAACAACAGATATATTACTATATAACAACAGATATATTACTATATAACAACAGATATATTACTATATAACAACAGATATATTACTATATAACAACAGATATATTACTATATAACAACAGATATATTACTATATAACAACAGATATATTACTATATAACAACAGATATATTACTATATAACAACAGATATATTACTATATAACAACAGATATATTACTATATAACAACAGATATATTACTATATAACAACAGATATATTACTATATAACAACAGATATATTACTATATAACAACAGATATATTACTATATAACAACAGATATATTACTATATAACAACAGATATATTACTATATAACAACAGATATATTACTATATAACAACAGATATATTACTATATAACAACAGATATATTACTATATAACAACAGATATATTACTATATAACAACAGATATATTACTATATAACAACAGATATATTACTATATAACAACAGATATATTACTATATAACAACAGATATATTACTATATAACAACAGATATATTACTATATAACAACAGATATATTACTATATAACAACAGATATATTACTATATAACAACAGATATATTACTATATAACAACAGATATATTACTATATAACAACAGATATATTACTATATAACAACAGATATATTACTATATAACAACAGATATATTACTATATAACAACAGATATATTACTATATAACAACAGATATATTACTATATAACAACAGATATATTACTATATAACAACAGATATATTACTATATAACAACAGATATATTACTATATAACAACAGATATATTACTATATAACAACAGATATATTACTATATAACAACAGATATATTACTATATAACAACAGATATATTACTATATAACAACAGATATATTACTATATAACAACAGATATATTACTATATAACAACAGATATATTACTATATAACAACAGATATATTACTATATAACAACAGATATATTACTATATAACAACAGATATATTACTATATAACAACAGATATATTACTATATAACAACAGATATATTACTATATAACAACAGATATATTACTATATAACAACAGATATATTACTATATAACAACAGATATATTACTATATAACAACAGATATATTACTATATAACAACAGATATATTACTATATAACAACAGATATATTACTATATAACAACAGATATATTACTATATAACAACAGATATATTACTATATAACAACAGATATATTACTATATAACAACAGATATATTACTATATAACAACAGATATATTACTATATAACAACAGATATATTACTATATAACAACAGATATATTACTATATAACAACAGATATATTACTATATAACAACAGATATATTACTATATAACAACAGATATATTACTATATAACAACAGATATATTACTATATAACAACAGATATATTACTATATAACAACAGATATATTACTATATAACAACAGATATATTACTATATAACAACAGATATATTACTATATAACAACAGATATATTACTATATAACAACAGATATATTACTATATAACAACAGATATATTACTATATAACAACAGATATATTACTATATAACAACAGATATATTACTATATAACAACAGATATATTACTATATAACAACAGATATATTACTATATAACAACAGATATATTACTATATAACAACAGATATATTACTATATAACAACAGATATATTACTATATAACAACAGATATATTACTATATAACAACAGATATATTACTATATAACAACAGATATATTACTATATAACAACAGATATATTACTATATAACAACAGATATATTACTATATAACAACAGATATATTACTATATAACAACAGATATATTACTATATAACAACAGATATATTACTATATAACAACAGATATATTACTATATAACAACAGATATATTACTATATAACAACAGATATATTACTATATAACAACAGATATATTACTATATAACAACAGATATATTACTATATAACAACAGATATATTACTATATAACAACAGATATATTACTATATAACAACAGATATATTACTATATAACAACAGATATATTACTATATAACAACAGATATATTACTATATAACAACAGATATATTACTATATAACAACAGATATATTACTATATAACACAGATATATTACTATATAACAACAGATATATTACTATATAACAACAGATATATTACTATATAACAACAGATATATTACTATATAACAACAGATATATTACTATATAACAACAGATATATTACTATATAACAACAGATATATTACTATATAACAACAGATATATTACTATATAACAACAGATATATTACTATATAACAACAGATATATTACTATATAACAACAGATATATTACTATATAACAACAGATATATTACTATATAACAACAGATATATTACTATATAACAACAGATATATTACTATATAACAACAGATATATTACTATATAACAACAGATATATTACTATATAACAACAGATATATTACTATATAACAACAGATATATTACTATATAACAACAGATATATTACTATATAACAACAGATATATTACTATATAACAACAGATATATTACTATATAACAACAGATATATTACTATATAACAACAGATATATTACTATATAACAACAGATATATTACTATATAACAACAGATATATTACTATATAACAACAGATATATTACTATATAACAACAGATATATTACTATATAACAACAGATATATTACTATATAACAACAGATATATTACTATATAACAACAGATATATTACTATATAACAACAGATATATTACTATAACAATATTAACAACAGATATATTACTATATAACAACAGATATATTACTATATAACAACAGATATATTACTATATAACAACAGATATATTACTATATAACAACAGATATATTACTATATAACAACAGATATATACTATAAACAACAGATATATTACTATATAACACCAGATATATTACTATATAACAACAGATATATTATATATAACAACAGATATATTACTATTATAACAACAGATATATTACTATATAACAACAGATATATTACTATATAACAACAGATATATTACTATATAACAACAGATATATTACTATATAACAACAGATATATTACTAAATAACAACAGATATATTACTATATAACAACAGATATATTACTATATAACAACAGATATATTACTATATAACAACAGATATATTACTATATAACAACAGATATATTACTATATAACAACAGATATATTACTATATAACAACAGATATATTACTATATAACAACAGATATATTACTATATAACAACAGATATATTACTATATAACAACAGATATATTACTATATAACAACAGATATATTACTATATAACAACAGATATATTACTATATAACAACAGATATATTACTATATAACAACAGATATATTACTATATAACAACAGATATATTACTATATAACAACAGATATATTACTATATAACAACAGATATATTACTATATAACAACAGATATATTACTATATAACAACAGATATATTACTATATAACAACAGATATATTACTATATAACAACAGATATATATATAACAACAGATATATTACTATATAACAACAGATATATTACTATATCAACAACAGATATATTACTATATAACAAACAGATATATTACTATATAACAACAGATATATTACTATATAACAACAGATATATTACTATATAACAACAGATATATTACTATATAACAACAGATATATTACTATATAACAACAGATATATTACTATATAACAACAGATATATTACTATATAACAACAGATATATTACTATATAACAACAGATATATTACTATATAACAACAGATATATTACTATATAACAACAGATTATACTATATAACAACAGATATATTACTATATAACAAACAGATATATTACTATATAACAACAGATATATTACTATATAACAACAGATATATTACTATATAACAACAGATATATTAACTATATAACAACAGATATATTACTATACAATATAAACAACAGATATATTACTATATAACAACAGATATATTACTATATAACAACAGATATATTACTATATAACAACAGATATATTACTATATAACAACAGATATATTACTATATAACAACAGATATATTACTATATAACAACAGATATATTACTATATAAACAACAGATATATTACTATATAACAACAGATATATTACTATATAACAACAGATATATTACTATATAACAACAGATATATTACTATATAACAACAGATATATTACTATATAACAACAGATATATTACTATATAACAACAGATATATTACTATATAACAACAGATATATTACTATATAACAACAGATATATTACTATATAACAACAGATATATTACTATATAACAACAGATATATTACTATATAACAACAGATATATTACTATATAACAACAGATATATTACTATATAACAACAGATATTTTACTATATAACAACAGAAATATTACTATATAACAACAGATATATTACTATATAACAACAGATATATTACTATATAACAACAGATATATTACTATATACACAACAGATAATATTACTATATAACAACAGATATATTACTATATAACAACAGATATATTACTATATATACAACAGATATATTACTATATAACAACAGATATATTACTATATAACAACAGATATATTACTATATAACAACAGATATTATTACTATATAACAACAGATATATTACTATATAACAACAGATATATTACTATAAACAACAGATATTTACTAAATAACAACAGATATATTACTATATAACAACAGATATATTACTATATAACATCAGATATATTAACTATATAAGCAAACAGATTATATTACTATATAACAACAGATATATTACTAATAACAACAGATATATTACTATATAACAACAGATATATTACTATATAACAACAGATATATTACTATATAACAACAGATATATTACTATATAACAACAGAATATATTACTATATAACAACAGATATATTACTATATAAAACAAAAACAGATATATTACTATATAACAACAGATCTATTACAATATACAACAGAATATATTACTATATAACAACAGATATATTACTATATAACCAACAGATATATTACTATATAACAACAGATATTTTACTATATAACAACAGATATATTACTATATAACAACAGATATATTACTATAACAACAGATATATTACTATATAACAACAGATATATTACTATATAACAACAGATATATTACTATTATAACAACAGATATATTACTATATAACAACAGATATATTACTAGTAATAACAACAGATATATTACTATATAACAACAGAAATACTATATAACAACAGATATATTACTATATAACAACAGATATATTACTATAGAAGAACAGATATATTACTATACAACAAAGAATATATTACTACTATATAACAACAGATATATTACTATATAACAACAGATATATTACTATATAACAACAGATATATTACTATATAACAACAGATATATTACTATATAACAACAGATATATTACTATATAACAACAGATATATTACTATATAACAACAGATATATTACTATATAACAACAGATATATTACTATATAACAACAGATATATTACTATATAACAACAGATATATTACTATATAACAACAGATATATTACTATATAACAACAGATATATTACTATATAACAACAGATATATTACTATATAACAACAGATATATTACTATATAACAACAGATATATTACTATATAACAACAGATATATTACTATATAACAACAGATATATTACTATATAACAACAGATATATTACTATATAACAACAGATATATTACTATATAACAACAGATATATTACTATATAACAACAGATATATTACTATATAACAACAGATATATTACTATATAACAACAGATATATTACTATATAACAACAGATATATTACTATATAACAACAGATATATTACTATATAACAACAGATATATTACTATATAACAACAGATATATTACTATATAACAACAGATATATTACTATATAACAACAGATATATTACTATATAACAACAGATATATTACTATATAACAACAGATATATTACTATATAACAACAGATATATTACTATATAACAACAGATATATTACTATATAACAACAGATATATTACTATATAACAACAGATATATTACTATATAACAACAGATATATTACTATATAACAACAGATATATTACTATATAACAACAGATATATTACTATATAACAACAGATATATTACTATATAACAACAGATATATTACTATATAACAACAGATATATTACTATATAACAACAGATATATTACTATATAACAACAGATATATTACTATATAACAACAGATATATTACTATATAACAACAGATATATTACTATATAACAACAGATATATTACTATATAACAACAGATATATTACTATATAACAACAGATATATTACTATATAACAACAGATATATTACTATATAACAACAGATATATTACTATATAACAACAGATATATTACTATATAACAACAGATATATTACTATATAACAACAGATATATTACTATATAACAACAGATATATTACTATATAACAACAGATATATTACTATATAACAACAGATATATTACTATATAACAACAGATATATTACTATATAACAACAGATATATTACTATATAACAACAGATATATTACTATATAACAACAGATATATTACTATATAACAACAGATATATTACTATATAACAACAGATATATTACTATATAACAACAGATATATTACTATATAACAACAGATATATTACTATATAACAACAGATATATTACTATATAACAACAGATATATTACTATATAACAACAGATATATTACTATATAACAACAGATATATTACTATATAACAACAGATATATTACTATATAACAACAGATATATTACTATATAACAACAGATATATTACTATATAACAACAGATATATTACTATATAACAACAGATATATTACTATATAACAACAGATATATTACTATATAACAACAGATATATTACTATATAACAACAGATATATTACTATATAACAACAGATATATTACTATATAACAACAGATATATTACTATATAACAACAGATATATTACTATATAACAACAGATATATTACTATATAACAACAGATATATTACTATATAACAACAGATATATTACTATATAACAACAGATATATTACTATATAACAACAGATATATTACTATATAACAACAGATATATTACTATATAACAACAGATATATTACTATATAACAACAGATATATTACTATATAACAACAGATATATTACTATATAACAACAGATATATTACTATATAACAACAGATATATTACTATATAACAACAGATATATTACTATATAACAACAGATATATTACTATATAACAACAGATATATTACTATATAACAACAGATATATTACTATATAACAACAGATATATTACTATATAACAACAGATATATTACTATATAACAACAGATATATTACTATATAACAACAGATATATTACTATATAACAACAGATATATTACTATATAACAACAGATATATTACTATATAACAACAGATATATTACTATATAACAACAGATATATTACTATATAACAACAGATATATTACTATATAACAACAGATATATTACTATATAACAACAGATATATTACTATATAACAACAGATATATTACTATATAACAACAGATATATTACTATATAACAACAGATATATTACTATATAACAACAGATATATTACTATATAACAACAGATATATTACTATATAACAACAGATATATTACTATATAACAACAGATATATTACTATATAACAACAGATATATTACTATATAACAACAGATATATTACTATATAACAACAGATATATTACTATATAACAACAGATATATTACTATATAACAACAGATATATTACTATATAACAACAGATATATTACTATATAACAACAGATATATTACTATATAACAACAGATATATTACTATATAACAACAGATATATTACTATATAACAACAGATATATTACTATATAACAACAGATATATTACTATATAACAACAGATATATTACTATATAACAACAGATATATTACTATATAACAACAGATATATTACTATATAACAACAGATATATTACTATATAACAACAGATATATTACTATATAACAACAGATATATTACTATATAACAACAGATATATTACTATATAACAACAGATATATATTACTATATAACAACAGATATATTACTATATAACAACAGATATATTACTATATAACAACAGATATATTACTATATAACAACAGATATATTACTATATAACAACAGATATATTACTATATAACAACAGATATATTACTATATAACAACAGATATATTACTATATAACAACAGATATATTACTATATAACAACAGATATATTACTATATAACAACAGATATATTACTATATAACAACAGATATATTACTATATAACAACAGATATATTACTATATAACAACAGATATATTACTATATAACAACAGATATATTACTATATAACAACAGATATATTACTATATAACAACAGATATATTACTATATAACAACAGATATATTACTATATAACAACAGATATATTACTATATAACAACAGATATATTACTATATAACAACAGATATATTACTATATAACAACAGATATATTACTATATAACAACAGATATATTACTATATAACAACAGATATATTACTATATAACAACAGATATATTACTATATAACAACAGATATATTACTATATAACAACAGATATATTACTATATAACAACAGATATATTACTATATAACAACAGATATATTACTATATAACAACAGATATATTACTATATAACAACAGATATATTACTATATAACAACAGATATATTACTATATAACAACAGATATATTACTATATAACAACAGATATATTACTATATAACAACAGATATATTACTATATAACAACAGATATATTACTATATAACAACAGATATATTACTATATAACAACAGATATATTACTATATAACAACAGATATATTACTATATAACAACAGATATATTACTATATAACAACAGATATATTACTATATAACAACAGATATATTACTATATAACAACAGATATATTACTATATAACAACAGATATATTACTATATAACAACAGATATATTACTATATAACAACAGATATATTACTATATAACAACAGATATATTACTATATAACAACAGATATATTACTATATAACAACAGATATATTACTATATAACAACAGATATATTACTATATAACAACAGATATATTACTATATAACAACAGATATATTACTATATAACAACAGATATATTACTATATAACAACAGATATATTACTATATAACAACAGATATATTACTATATAACAACAGATATATTACTATATAACAACAGATATATTACTATATAACAACAGATATATTACTATATAACAACAGATATATTACTATATAACAACAGATATATTACTATATAACAACAGATATATTACTATATAACAACAGATATATTACTATATAACAACAGATATATTACTATATAACAACAGATATATTACTATATAACAACAGATATATTACTATATAACAACAGATATATTACTATATAACAACAGATATATTACTATATAACAATATATTACTATATAACAACAGATATATTACTATATAACAACAGATATATTACTATATAACAACAGATATATTACTATATAACAACAGATATATTACTATATAACAACAGATATATTACTATATAACAACAGATATATTACTATATAACAACAGATATATTACTATATAACAACAGATATATTACTATATAACAACAGATATATTACTATATAACAACAGATATATTACTATATAACAACAGATATATTACTATATAACAACAGATATATTACTATATAACAACAGATATATTACTATATAACAACAGATATATTACTATATAACAACAGATATATTACTATATAACAACAGATATATTACTATATAACAACAGATATATTACTATATAACAACAGATATATTACTATATAACAACAGATATATTACTATATAACAACAGATATATTACTATATAACAACAGATATATTACTATATAACAACAGATATATTACTATATAACAACAGATATATTACTATATAACAACAGATATATTACTATATAACAACAGATATATTACTATATAACAACAGATATATTACTATATAACAACAGATATATTACTATATAACAACAGATATATTACTATATAACAACAGATATATTACTATATAACAACAGATATATTACTATATAACAACAGATATATTACTATATAACAACAGATATATTACTATATAACAACAGATATATTACTATATAACAACAGATATATTACTATATAACAACAGATATATTACTATATAACAACAGATATATTACTATATAACAACAGATATATTACTATATAACAACAGATATATTACTATATAACAACAGATATATTACTATATAACAACAGATATATTACTATATAACAACAGATATATTACTATATAACAACAGATATATTACTATATAACAACAGATATATTACTATATAACAACAGATATATTACTATATAACAACAGATATATTACTATATAACAACAGATATATTACTATATAACAACAGATATATTACTATATAACAACAGATATATTACTATATAACAACAGATATATTACTATATAACAACAGATATATTACTATATAACAACAGATATATTACTATATAACAACAGATATATTACTATATAACAACAGATATATTACTATATAACAACAGATATATTACTATATAACAACAGATATATTACTATATAACAACAGATATATTACTATATAACAACAGATATATTACTATATAACAACAGATATATTACTATATAACAACAGATATATTACTATATAACAACAGATATATTACTATATAACAACAGATATATTACTATATAACAACAGATATATTACTATATAACAACAGATATATTACTATATAACAACAGATATATTACTATATAACAACAGATATATTACTATATAACAACAGATATATTACTATATAACAACAGATATATTACTATATAACAACAGATATATTACTATATAACAACAGATATATTACTATATAACAACAGATATATTACTATATAACAACAGATATATTACTATATAACAACAGATATATTACTATATAACAACAGATATATTACTATATAACAACAGATATATTACTATATAACAACAGATATATTACTATATAACAACAGATATATTACTATATAACAACAGATATATTACTATATAACAACAGATATATTACTATATAACAACAGATATATTACTATATAACAACAGATATATTACTATATAACAACAGATATATTACTATATAACAACAGATATATTACTATATAACAACAGATATATTACTATATAACAACAGATATATTACTATATAACAACAGATATATTACTATATAACAACAGATATATTACTATATAACAACAGATATATTACTATATAACAACAGATATATTACTATATAACAACAGATATATTACTATATAACAACAGATATATTACTATATAACAACAGATATATTACTATATAACAACAGATATATTACTATATAACAACAGATATATTACTATATAACAACAGATATATTACTATATAACAACAGATATATTACTATATAACAACAGATATATTACTATATAACAACAGATATATTACTATATAACAACAGATATATTACTATATAACAACAGATATATTACTATATAACAACAGATATATTACTATATAACAACAGATATATTACTATATAACAACAGATATATTACTATATAACAACAGATATATTACTATATAACAACAGATATATTACTATATAACAACAGATATATTACTATATAACAGGCAGATATATTACTATATAACAACAGATATATTACTATATAACAACAGATATATTACTATATAACAACAGATATATATATAACAACAGATATATTACTATATAACAAGCAGATATATTACTATATAACAACAGATATATTACTATATAACAACAGATATATTACTATATAACAACAGATATATTACTATATAACAGCAGATATATTACTATATAACAACAGATATATTACTATATAACAACAGATATATTACTATATAACAACAGATATATTACTATATAACAACAGATATATTACTATATAACAACAGATATATTACTATATAACAGCAGATATATTACTATATAACAACAGATATATTACTATATAACAACAGATATATTACTATATAACAACAGATATTACTATATAACAACAGATATATTACTATATAACAACAGATATATTACTATATAAACAGAAAGATATATTACTATATAACAACAGATATATTACTATATAACAACAGATATATTACTATATAACAACAGATATATTACTATATAACAACAGATATATTACTATATAACAACAGATATATTACTATATAACAACAGATATATATAACAACAGATATATTACTATATAACAACAGATATATTACTATATAACAACAGATATATTACTATATAACAACAGATATATTACTATATAACAAACAGATATATTACTATATAACAGCAGATATATTACTATATAAACAACAGATATACTATATAACAGCAGATATATTACTATATAACAACAGATATATTACTATATAACAACAGATATATTACTATATAACAGCAGATATATTACTATATAACAACAGATATACTATAACAACAGATATATTACTATATAACAACAGATATATTACTATATAACAACAGATATATTACTATATAACAACAGATATATACTATATAACAACAGATATATTACTATATAACAACAGATATATTACTATATAACAACAGATATATTACTATATAACAACAGATATATTACTATATAACAGCAGATATATTACTATATAACAACAGATATATTACTATATAACAACAGATATATTACTATATAACAGCAGATATATTACTATATAACAACAGATATATTACTATATAACAACAGATATATTACTATATAACAGCAGATATATACTATATAACAACAGATATATTACTATATAACAGCAGATATATTACTATATAACAACAGATATATTACTATATAACAGCAGATATATTACTATATAACAGCAGATATATTACTATATAACAGCAGATATATTACTATATAACAACAGATATATTACTATATAACAGCAGATATATTACTATATAACAACAGATATATTACTATATAACAGCAGATATATTACTATATAACAACAGATATATTACTATATAACAGCAGATATATTACTATATAACAACAGATATATTACTATATAACAACAGATATATTACTATATAACAACAGATATACTATAAAACAGATATATTACTATATAACAACAGATATATTACTATATAACAACAGATATATTACTATATAACAACAGATATATTACTATATAACAACAGATATATTACTATATAACAACAGATATATTACTATATAACAACAGATATATTACTATATAACAGCAGATATATTACTATATAACAACAGATATATTACTATATAACAGCAGATATATTACTATATAACAACAGATATATTACTATATAACAACAGATATATACTATATAACAACAGATATATTACTATATACAGCAGATATATTACTATATAACAACAGATATATTACTATATAACAGCAGATATATTACTATATAACAACAGATATATTACTATATAACAACAGATATATTACTATATAACACAGATATATTACTATATAACAACAGATATATTACTATATAACAACAGATAATTACTATATAACAACAGATATATTACTATATAACAACAGATATATTACTATATAACAGCAGATATATTACTATATAACAGCAGATATATTACTATATAACAACAGATATATACTATATAACAGCAGATATATTACTATATACACAGATATATTACTATAAAACAGATATATTACTATATACAACAGATATATTACTATATAACAGCAGATATATTACTATATAACAGCAGATATATACTATATAACAGCAGATATATTACTATATAACAACAGATATATTACTATATAACAACAGATATATTACTATATAACAACAGATATATTACTATATAACAGCAGATATATTACTATATAACAGCAGATATATTACTATATAACAACAGATATATTACTATATAACAGCAGATATATTACTATATAACAACAGATATAATATAACAGCAGATATATTACTATATAACAACAGATATATTACTATATAACAACAGATATATTACTATATAACAACAGATATATTACTATATAACAACAGATATATTACTATATAACAGCAGATATATTACTATATAACAACAGATATATTACTATATAACAACAGATATATTACTATATAACAACAGATATATTACTATATAACAACAGATATATATAACAACAGATATATTACTATATAACAACAGATATATTACTATATAACAAGATATATACTATATAACAGCTAGATATATACTATATAACAACAGATATATTACTATATAACAGCAGATATATTACTATATAACAACAGATATATTACTATATAACAGCAGATATATATAACAATAGATATATTACTATATAACAACAGATATATTACTATATAACAACAGATATATTACTATATAACAACAGATATATATATAACAGCAGATATAATACTATATAACACAGATATATTACTATATAACAACAGATATATTACTATATAACAACAGATATATTACTATATAACACAGATATAACAGCAGATATATTACTATATAACAGCAGATATATTACTATATAACAGCAGATATATTACTATATAACAACAGATATATTACTATAACAGCAGATATATTACTATATAACAACAGATATATATAACACAGATATATTACTATATAACAACAGATATATTACTATATAACAGCAGATATATTACTATATAACAGCAGATATATATAATACTATATAACAACAGATATATTACTATATAACAGCAGATATATACTATAAAACAGATATATTACTATATAAATAACAATAGATATATTACTATATAACAACAGATATATTACTATATAACATCAGATATATTACTATATACAACAGATATATATAACAGCAGATATATTACTATATAACATCAGATATATTACTATATAACAACAGATATATTACTATATAACAACAGATATATTACTATATAACAACAGATATATTACTATATAACAGCAGATATATTACTATATAACAACAGATATATTACTATATAAACAGATATATTACTATATAACAGATATATTACTATATAACAACAGATATATATAACAGCAGATATATACTATATAACAGATATATTACTATATAACAGCAGATATATTATATATAACAGATATATATTAGTATATAACAGATATTACTATAACAGCAGATATATTACTATATACAACAGATATATATTACATATATATTACTTATACAACAGATATTACTATACAGCAGATATATTACTATATAACAGCAGTTATATAGTAATATATTATATAGAAACAGATATATTACTATATAACAGCAGATATATTACTATATAACAGCAGATATATTACTATATAACAACAGATAATTACTATATAACAGCAGATATATTACTATATAACAACAGATATATTACTATATAACAACAGATATATTACTATATAACAGCAGATATACTATAACACAGATATATATAACAGCATATATAGTACTATATAACAGCAGATATACTATTAGCTATATATAAACAGCAGATATATTACGTATATAACAGCTGATATTATATAGTAACAATATATCTATATAGCAATAAAATCAGTTTAAAAGATAATATATCTGTTATATATATCTGTTGTTATATAGTAATATATCTGTTGTTATATAGTAATATATCTGTTGTTATATAGTAATATATCTGCTGTTATATAGTAATATATCTGCTGTTATATAGTAATATATCTGCTGTTATATAGTAATATATCTGCTGTTATATAGTAATATATCTGTTGTTATATAGTAATATATCTGTTGTTATATAGTAATATATCTGTTATTATATAGTAATATATCTGTTGTTATAGTAATATATCTGTGTTAATAGTAATATATCTGCTGTTATATAGTAATATATCTGTTGTTATATAGTAATATATCTGCTGTTATATAGTAATATATCTGCTGTTATATAGTAATATATCTGTTGTTATATAGTAATATATCTGTTGTATATAGTAATATATCTGTGTTATATAGTAATATATGCTGTATATAATATCTGCTGTTATATAGTAATATATCTGTGTTATATAGTAATATATCTGTGTTATATAGTAATATATCTGTTGTTATATAGTAATATATCTGCTGTTATATAGTAATATATCTGCTGTTATATAGTAATATATCTGCTGTTATATAGTAATATATCTGTTGTTATATAGTAATATATCTGTTGTTATATAGTAATATATCTGCTGTTATATAGTAATATATCTGTGTTATATAGTAATATATCTGCTGTTATATATATCTGTGTTAATAGTAATATCTGATGTTATATAGTAATATATCTGTTGTTATATAGTAATATATCTATAGTAATATATCTGTTGTTATATAGTAATATATCTGTTGTTATATAGTAATATATCTGCTGTTATATATATCTGTTGTTATATAGTAATATATCTGCTGTTATATAGTAATATATCTGTTGTTATATAGTAATATATCTGTTGTTATATAGTAATATATCTGCTGTTATAATATATCTGTTGTTATATAGTAATATATCTGCTGTTATATAGTAATATATCTGTTGTTATATAGTAATATATCTGTTGTTATATAGTAATATATCTGCTGTTATATAGTAATATATCTGCTGTTATATAGTAATATATCTGTTGTTATATAGTAATATATCTGTTGTTATATAGTAATATATCTGTTGTTATATAGTAATATATCTGCTGTTATATAATATCTGTGTTATATAGTAATATATCTGTTGTTATATAGTAATATATCTGTTGTTATATAGTAATATATCTATTGTTATATATATCTGCTGTTATATAGTAATATATCTGTTGTTATATAGTAATTATATCTGCTGTTATATAGTAATATATCTGTTGTTATATAGTAATATATCTATTGTATATAATATATCTGTTGTTATATAGTAATATATCTGCTTGTTATATAGTAATATATCTGTTGTTATATAGTAATATATCTGTTGTTATATATATCTGTTGTTATATAGTAATATATCTGTTGTTATATAGAAATATATCTGTTGTTATATAGTAATATATCTGCTGTTATATAGTAATATATCTGTTGTTATATAGTAATATATCTGTTGTTATATATATCTGTTGTTATATAGTAATATATCTGTTGTTATATAGTAATATATCTGCTGTTATATAGTAATATATCTGCTTGTTATATAGTAATATATCTGCTGTTATATAGTAATATATCTGTTGTTATATAGTAATATATCTGTTGTTATATAGTAATATATCTGCTGTTATATAGTAATATATCTGTTGTTATATATATCTGTTGTTATATAGTAATATATCTGTTGTTATATAGTAATATATCTGTTGTTATATAGTAATATATCTGCTGTTATATAGTAATATATCTGCTGTTATATAGTAATATATCTGCTGTTATATAGTAATATATCTGTTGTTATATAGTAATATATCTGTTGTTATATATATCTGCTGTTATATAGTAATATATCTGTTGTTATATAGTAATATATCTGCTGTTATATAGTAATATATCTGCTGTTATATAGTAATATATCTGCTGTTATATAGTAATATATCTGTTGTTATATAGTAATATATCTGTTGTTATATAGTAATATATCTGCTGTTATATAGTAATATATCTGTTGTTATATAGTAATATATCTGCTGTTATATATATCTGTTGTTATATAGTAATATATCTGCTGTTATATAGTAATATATCTGTTGTTATATAGTAATATATCTGCTGTTATATAGTAATATATCTGCTGTTATATAGTAATATATCTGTTGTTATATAGTAATATATCTGTTGTTATATAGTAATATATCTGTTGTTATATAGCTAATATATCTGCTGTTATATAGTAATATATCTGCTGTTATATAGTAATATATCTGTTGTTATATAGTAATATATCTGCTGTTATATAGTAATATATCTGTTGTTATATAGTAATATATCTGTTGTTATATAGTAATATATCTGTTGTTATATAGTAATATATCTGTTGTTATATAGTAATATATCTGTTGTTATATAGTAATATATCTGCTGTTATATAGTAATATATCTGTTGTTATATAGTAATATATCTGTTGTTATATAGTAATATATCTGTTGTTATATAGTAATATATCTGCTGTTATATAGTAATATATCTGTTGTTATATAGTAATATATCTGTTGTTATATAGTAATATATCTGTTGTTATATAGTAATATATCTGCTGTTATATAGTAATATATCTGCTGTTATATAGTAATATATCTGCTGTTATATAGTAATATATCTGTTGTTATATAGTAATATATCTGCTGTTATATAGTAATATATCTGTTGTTATATAGTAATATATCTGCTGTTATATAGTAATATATCTGTTGTTATATAGTAATATATCTGCTGTTATATAGTAATATATCTGTTGTTATATAGTAATATATCTGTTGTTATATAGTAATATATCTGCTGTTATATAGTAATATATCTGTTGTTATATAGTAATATATCTGTTGTTATATAGTAATATATCTGTTGTTATATAGTAATATATCTGTTGTTATATATATCTGTTGTTATATAGTAATATATCTGTTGTTATATAGTAATATATCTGTTGTTATATAGTAATATATCTGCTGTTATATAGTAATATATCTGTTGTTATATAGTAATATATCTGCTGTTATATAGTAATATATCTGTTGTTATATAGTAATATATCTGCTGTTATATAGTAATATATCTGCTGTTATATAGTAATATATCTGCTGTTATATAGTAATATATCTGTTGTTATATAGTAATATATCTGCTGTTATATAGTAATATATCTGTTGTTATATAGTAATATATCTGCTGTTATATAGTAATATATCTGTTGTTATATAGTAAATCTGTTGTTATATAGTAATATATCTGTTGTTATATAGTAATATATCTGTTGTTATATAGTAATATATCTGCTGTTATATAGTAATATATCTGTTGTTATATAGTAATATATCTGTTGTTATATAGTAATATATCTGCTGTTATATAGTAATATATCTGTTGTTATATAGTAATATATCTGTTGTTATATAGTAATATATCTGTTGTTATATAGTAATATATCTGTTGTTATATAGTAATATATCTGTTGTTATATAGTAATATATCTGTTGTTATATAGTAATATATCTGTTGTTATATAGTAATATATCTGTTGTTATATAATATCTGTTGTTATATAGTAATATATCTGCTGTTATATAGTAATATATCTGTTGTTATATAGTAATATATCTGTTGTTATATAGTAATATATCTGCTGTTATATAGTAATATATCTGTTGTTATATATATCTGTTGTTATATAGTAATATATCTGCTGTTATATAGTAATATATCTGTTGTTATATATATCTGTTGTTATATAGTAATATATCTGTTGTTATATAGTAATATATCTGTTGTTATATAGTAATATATCTGTTGTTATATAGTAATATATCTGTTGTTATATAGTAATATCTGTTGTTATATAGTAATATATCTGTTGTTATATAGTAATATATCTGTTGTTATATAGTAATATATCTGTTGTTATATAGTAATATATCTGTTGTTATATAGTAATATATCTGTTGTTATATAGTAATATATCTGTTGTTATATATATCTGTTGTTATATAGTAATATATCTGTTGTATATAGTAATATATCTGTTGTTATATAGTAATATATCTGTTGTTATATAGTAATATATCTGTTGTTATATAGTAATATATCTGTTGTTATATAGTAATATATCTGCTGTTATATAGTAATATATCTGTTGTTATATAGTAATATATCTGTTGTTATATAGTAATATATCTGTTGTTATATAGTAATATATCTGCTGTTATATAGTAATATATCTGTTGTTATATAGTAATATATCTGTTGTTATATAGTAATATATCTGTTGTTATATAGTAATATATCTGTTGTTATATAGTAATATATCTGTTGTTATATAGTAATATATCTGTTGTTATATAGTAATATATCTGTTGTTATATAGTAATATATCTGTTGTTATATAGTAATATATCTGTTGTTATATAGTAATATATCTGTTGTTATATAGTAATATATCTGTTGTTATATAGTAATATATCTGTTGTTATATAGTAATATATCTGTTGTTATATAGTAATATATCTGTTGTATAATATAGTAATATATCTGTTGTTATATAGTAATATATCTGTTGTTATATAGTAATATATCTGTTGTTATATAGTAATATATCTGTTGTTATATAGTAATATATCTGTTGTTATATAGTAATATATCTGTTGTTATATAGTAATATATCTGTTGTTATATAGTAATATATCTGTTGTTATATAGTAATATATCTGTTGTTATATAGTAATATATCTGTTGTTATATAGTAATATATCTGTTGTTATATAGTAATATATCTGTTGTTATATAGTAATATATCTGCTTGTTATATAGTAATATATCTGTTGTTATATAGTAATATATCTGTTGTTATATAGTAATATATCTGTTGTTATAGTAATATATCTGTTGTATATAGTAATATATCTGTTGTTATATAGTAATATATCTGTTGTTATATAGTAATATATCTGTTGTTATATAGTAATATATCTATGTAATCTGCTGTTATATAGTAATATATCTGTTGTTATATAGTAATATATCTGTTGTTATATAGTAATATATCTGTTGTTATATAGTAATATATCTGTTGTTATATAGTAATATATCTGTTGTTATATAGTAATATATCTGTTGTTATATAGTAATATATCTGTTGTTATATAGTAATATATCTGTTGTTATATAGTAATATATCTGTTGTTATATAGTAATATATCTGTTGTTATATAGTAATATATCTGTTGTTATATATATCTGTTGTTATATAGTAATATATCTGTTGTTATATAGTAATATATCTGTTGTTATATAGTAATATATCTGTTGTTATATAGTAATATATCTGTTGTTATATAGTAATATATCTGCTGTTATATAGTAATATATCTGTTGTTATATAGTAATATATCTGTTGTTATATAGTAATATATCTGTTGTTATATAGTAATATATCTGTTGTTATATAGTAATATATCGTGTAATCTGTGTTATATAGTAATATATCTGTTGTTATATAGTAATATATCTGTTGTTATATAGTAATATATCTGTTGTTATATAGTAATATATCTGTTGTTATATAGTAATATATCTGTTGTTATATAGTAATATATCTGTTGTTATATAGTAATATATCTGTTGTTATATAGTAATATATCTGTTGTTATATAGTAATATCTGTGTTATATAGTAATATATCTGTTGTTATATAGTAATATATCTGTTGTTATATAGTAATATATCTGTTGTTATATAGTAATATATCTGTTGTTATATATAGTAATATATCTGTTGTTATATAGTAATATATCTGTTGTTATATAGTAATATATCTGTTGTTATATAGTAATATATCTGTTGTTATATAGTAATATATCTGTTGTTATATAGTAATATATCTGTTGTTATATAGTAATATATCTGTTGTTATATAGTAATATATCTGTTGTTATATAGTAATATATCTGTTGTTATATAGTAATATATCTGTTGTTATATAGTAATATATCTGTTGTTATATAGTAATATATCTGTTGTTATATAGTAATATATCTGTTGTTATATAGTAATATATCTGTTGTTATATAGTAATATATCTGTTGTTATATAGTAATATATCTGTTGTTATATAGTAATATATCTGTTGTTATATAGTAATATATCTGTTGTTATATAGTAATATATCTGTTGTTATATAGTAATATATCTGTTGTTATATAGTAATATATCTGTTGTTATATAGTAATATATCTGTTGTTATATAGTAATATATCTGTTGTTATATAGTAATATATCTGTTGTTATATAGTAATATATCTGTTGTTATATAGTAAATATCTGTTGTTATAATAGTATATATATCTGTTGTTATATAGTAATATATCTGTTGTTATATAGTAATATATCTGTGTTATATAGTAATATATCTGTTGTTATATAGTAATATATCTGTTGTTATATAGTAATATATCTGTTGTTATATAGTAATATATCTGTTGTATATAATATATCTGTTGTTATATAGTAATATATCTGTTGTTATATAGTAATATATCTGTGTATAATATATCTGTTGTTATATAGTAATATATCTGTTGTTATATAGTAATATATCTGTTGTTATATAGTAATATCTGTTGTTATATAGTAATATATCTGTTGTTATATAGTAATATATCTGTTGTTATATAGTAATATATCTGTTATATATATCTGTGTTATATAGTAATATATCTGTTGTTATATAGTAATATATCTGTTGTTATATAGTAATATATCTGTTGTTTATAGTAATATATCTGTTGTTATATAGTAATATATCTGCTGTTATATAGTAATATATCTGTTGTTATATATATCTGTTGTTATATAGTAATATATCTGTTGTTATATAGTAATATATCTGCTGTTATATAGTAATATATCTGTTGTTATATAGTAATATCTTGTTATATAGTAATATATCTGTTGTTATATAGTAATATATCTGTTGTTATATAGTAATATATCTGTTGTTATATAGTAATATATCTGTTGTTATATAGTAATATATCTGTTGTTATATAGTAATATATCTGTTGTTATATAGTAATATATCTGTTGTTATATAGTAATATATCTGCTGTTATATAGTAATATATCTGTTGTTATATAGTAATATATCTGTTGTTATATAGTAATATATCTGTTGTTATATAGTAATATATCTGTTGTTATATAGTAATATCTGTGTATATATATCTGTTGTTATATAGTAATATATCTGTTGTTATATAGTAATATATCTGTTGTTATATATAATCTGTTGTTATATAGTAATATATCTGTTGTTATATAGTAATATATCTGTTGTTATATAGTAATATATCTGTTGTTATATAGTAATATATCTGTTGTTATATAGTAATATATCTGTTGTTATATAGTAATATCTGTGTTATATATATCTGTTGTTATATAGTAATATATCTGTTGTTATATAGTAATATATCTGTTGTTATATAGTAATATATCTGTTGTTATATAGTAATATATCGGTTGTTATATACTATCTGTGTTATATAGTAATATATCTGTTGTTATATAGTAATATATCTGTTGTTATATAGTAATATATCTGTTGTTATATAGTAATATATCTGTTGTATATAGTAATATATCTGTTGTTATATAGTAATATATCTGTTGTTATATAGTAATATATCTGTTGTTATATAGTAATATATCTGTTGTTATATAGTAATATATCTGTTGTTATATATATCTGTTGTTATATAGTAATATATCTGTTGTTATATAGTAATATATCTGTTGTTATATAGTAATATATCTGTTGTTATATAGTAATATATCTGTTGTTATATAGTAATATATCTGTTGTTATATAGTAATATATCTGTTGTTATATAGTAATATATCTGTTGTTATATATATCTGTTGTTATATAGTAATATATCTGTTGTTATATAGTAATATATCTGTTGTTATATAGTAATATATCTGTTGTTATATAGTAATATATCTGTTGTTATATAGTAATATATCTGTTGTTATATAGTAATATATCTGTTGTTATATAGTAATATATCTGTTGTTATATAGTAATATATCTGTTGTTATATAGTAATATATCTGTTGTTATATAGTAATATATCTGTTGTTATATAGTAATATATCTGCTGTTATATAGTAATATATCTGTTGTTATATAGTAATATATCTGTTGTTATATAGTAATATATCTGTTGTTATATAGTAATATATCTGTTGTTATATAGTAATATATCTGTTGTTATATAGTAATATATCTGTTGTATAGATAGTAAATCTGTTGTTATATAGTAATATATCTGTTGTTATATAGTAAAATATATCTGTTGTTATATAGTAATATATCTGTTGTTATATAGTAATATATCTGTTGTTATATAGTAATATATCTGTTGTTATATAGTAATATATCTGTTGTTATATAGTAATATATCTGTTGTTATATAATATCTGTTGTTATATAGTAATATATCTGTTGTTATATAGTAATATATCTGTTGTTATATAGTAATATATCTGTTGTTATATAGTCAATATATCTGTTGTTATATAGTAATATATCTGTTGTTATATAGTAATATATCTGTTGTTATATAGTAATATATCTGTTGTTATATAGTAATATATCTGTTGTTATATAGTAATATATCTGTTGTTATATAGTAATATATCTGTTGTTATATAATATCTGTTGTTATATAGTAATATATCTGTTGTTATATAGTAATATATCTGTTGTTATATAGTAATATATCTGTTGTTATATAGTAATATATCTGTTGTTATATAGTAATATATCTGTTGTTATATAGTAATATATCTGTTGTTATATAGTAATATATCTGCTGTTATATAGTAATATATCTGTTGTTATATAGTAATATATCTGTTGTTATATAGTAATATATCTGTTGTTATATAGTAATATATCTGTTGTTATATAGTAATATATCTGTTGTTATATAGTAATATATCTGCTGTTATATAGTAATATATCTGTTGTTATATAGTAATATATCTGTTGTTATATAGTAATATATCTGTTGTTATATAATCTGTTGTATAGTAATATATCTGTTGTTATATAGTAATATATCTGTTGTTATATAGTAATATATCTGTTGTTATATAGTAATATATCTGTTGTTATATAGTAATATATCTGTTGTTATATAGTAATATATCTGTTGTTATATAGTAATATATCTGTTGTTATATAGTAATATATCTGTTGTTATATAGTAATATATCTGTTGTTATATAGTAATATATCTGTTGTTATATAGTAATATATCTGTTGTTATATAGTAATATATCTGTTGTTATATAGTAATATATCTGTTGTTATATAGTAATATATCTGTTGTTATATAGTAATATATCTGTTGTTATATAGTAATATATCTGTTGTTATATAGTAATATATCTGTTGTTATATAGTAATATATCTGTTGTTATATAGTAATATATCTGTTGTTATATAGTAATATATCTGTTGTTATATAGTAATATATCTGTTGTTATATAGTAATATATCTGTTGTTATATATATCTGTTGTTATATAGTAATATATCTGTTGTTATATAGCTAATATATCTGTTGTTATATAGTAATATATCTGTTGTTATATAGTAATATATCTGTTGTTATATAGTAATATATCTGTTGTTATATAGTAATATATCTGTTGTTATATAGTAAATATCTGTTGTTATATAGTAATATATCTGTTGTTATATAGTAATATATCTGTGTATATAGTATATATCTGTTGTTATAGTAATATATCTGTTGTTATATAGTAATATATCTGTTGTTATATAGTAATATATCTGTTGTTATATAGTAATATATCTGTTGTTATATATATCTGTTGTTATATAGTAATATATCTGTTGTTATATAGTAATATATCTGTTGTTATATAGTAATATATCTGTTGTTATATAGTAATATATCTGTTGTTAATAGTAATATCTGTTGTTATAGTAATATATCTGTTGTTATATAGTAATATATCTGTTGTTATATAGTAATATATCTGTTGTTATATAGTAATATATCTGTTGTTATATAGTAATATATCTGTTGTTATATAGTAATATATCTGTTGTTATATAGTAATATATCTGTTGTTATATAGTAATATATCTGTTGTTATATAGTAATATATCTGTTGTATATAATATATCTGTTGTTATATAGTAATATATCTGTTGTTATATAGTAATATATCTGTTGTTATATAGTAATATATCTGTTGTTATATAGTAATATATCTGTTGTTATATAGTAATATATCTGTTGTTATATAGTAATATATCTGTTGTTATATAGTAATATATCTGTTGTTATATAGTAATATATCTGTTGTTATATAGTAATATATCTGTTGTTATATAGTAATATATCTGTTGTTATATAGTAATATATCTGTTGTTATATAGTAATATATCTGTTGTTATATAGTAATATATCTGTTGTTATATAGTAATATATCTGTTGTTATATAGTAATATATCTGTTGTTATATAGTAATATATCTGTTGTTATATAGTAATATATCTGTTGTTATATAGTAATATATCTGTTGTTATATAGTAATATATCTGTGTTATATAGTAATATATCTGTTGTTATATAGTAATATATCTGTTGTTATATAGTAATATATCTGTTGTTATATAGTAATATATCTGTTGTTAATATAGTAATATATCTGTTGTTATATAGTAATATATCTGTTGTTATATAGTAATATATCTGTTGTTATATAGTAATATATCTGTCTAGTAATATATCTGGTTAATATATCTGTTGTTATATAGTAATATATCTGTTGTTATATAGTAATATATCTGTTGTTATATAGTAATATTATCTGTTGTTATATAGTAATATATCTGTTGTTATATAGTAATATATCTGTTGTTATAGTATATATCTGTTGTTATATAGTAATATATCTGTTGTTATATAGTAATATATCTGTTGTTATATAGTAATATATCTGTGTATATAGTAATATATCTGTTGTTATATAGTAATATATCTGTTGTTATATAGTAATATATCTGTTGTTATATAGTAATATATCTGTTGTTATAGTAATATATCTGTTGTTATATAGTAATATATCTGTTGTTATATAGTAATATATCTGTTGTTATATAGTAATATATCTGTTGTTATATAGTAATATATCTGTTGTTATATAGTAATATATCTGTTGTTATATAGTAATATATCTGTTGTTATAATATATCTGTTGTTATATAGTAATATATCTGTTGTTATATAGTAATATATCTGTTGTTATATAGTAATATATCTGTTGTTATATAGTAATATATCTGTTGTTATATAGTAATATATCTGTTGTTATATAGTAATATATCTGTTGTTATATAGTAATATATCTGTTGTTATATAGTAATATATCTGTTGTTATATAGTAATATATCTGTTGTTATATAGTAATATATCTGTTGTTATATAGTAATATATCTGTTGTTATATAGTAATATATCTGTTGTTATATAGTAATATATCTGTTGTTATAGTAATATATCTGTTGTTATATAGTAATATATCTGTTGTTATATAGTAATATATCTGTTGTTATATAGTAATATATCTGTTGTTATATAGTAATATATCTGTTGTTATATAATATCTGTTGTTATATAGTAATATATCTGTTGTTATATAGTAATATATCTGTTGTTATATAGTAATATATCTGTTGTTATATAGTAATATATCTATATATATCTGTTGTTATAAGTATATATCTGTTGTTATATAGTAATATATCTGTTGTTATATAGTAATATATCTGTTGTTAATATAGTAATATATCTGTTGTTATATAGTATATATCTGTTGTTATATAGTAATATATCTGCTTGTTATATAGTAATATATCTGTTGTTATATAGTAATATATCTGTTGTTATATAGTAATATATCTGTTGTTATATATAATCTGTTGTTATATAGTAATATATCTGTAAATGTTAATATAGTTAATATATCTGTTAATTTTTTTTTTTATTTTTTATTTTTTTTTTTTTTTTATAGAATATAT
>JAUKNK010001374.1:0-27132 GCA_030765055.1 Mantis religiosa | reverse complement strand
AAATATTTTACAAATTTGGCTGGTTAATATTCTTAGGTTACCACTTCTGCTTCTGGTTCCGTTTCTGGCTTTGTTTTATGTTTCAGCCGCCTCATCTCCTACCGTGATCCTTGCCTGTTCTGTCATCCTGGATTTTTCCGCCTCGTGCCAGCACCACCCGGAGGTCCCGGTGTGACAGTGACCTTCACGTGCGCCACGCTTTTTCTCCACCTCGGGAGAGTCGCCACGTGGGAGCTAGCTTCGCTTCTTCTTCTTCGACTTCAAGCCACGTCATCCGTCTTTACTTTGGTCACCCTTCCGTGACCTACCTGGCTGTTGTAAGGCGTTCAAAGGACTAACCTGCTGCCCTTTGGTAACGTTTTGCCTCTGTTCACTTCTGCTCCTGAAAGACTTGCCGGCAGTGTTCTGCTCTCTACGTCACGCCTGTGTGTGCAAAATAGAGACAGTGTTCTCCGTGTAAGTGTGACGTATGGTATGTCACAGCTGTGAAGGTGAAAAGACTCAACAAGTGTACGCAATACTCATACTCATTGCTACTCAGGACAGACTTTCTATGATGTTTGGTGCTCGTCCGACTCTCCTAGGGTTTCCTTCTTCGGGCTTCATCACCCCGGGGTCTGGAATGGCTTTCTTCCTTTCCTTGGTTTCTTCCAGCCTTTCCTTTCTTTCCGTTTGGCTTCTCCACCCTGTGTTTCCGATGGGGAGGGGGTGTTTGTGCCGTTTGTTTTTTTCCCCGGCACATTTTTGTTGCCCTTCCGGTTCGGGGGCGCTGACGTCTTGTTGGTTTGGGCTTTCCGCCGTTTCTCTCTGAGGGCGCTGCGGTGCCCGAGACTTCTTGGGTGGCCCCTTCGAGCCGGGAGAGCAGTGAGAGTGTGTGCCTGGTTGGTGTCTTGTGGGCGTTTCTTAGGGTGAGTGCTCCAAATCGGGTTCCCCGATTTTTCTCTTAGTTTTTTTATAATTGGTCTTTTGGTGAGCCGTGTGTTTTGGTGGGGCTCTTTATCCCAGATTCGGGGCCAGAAGTATATAGTTATCTTTATCTGTCTGGATGGTTTAAGCAAAGTGTAGCAAAGAACAAACGAGAAAATAAATACATGTTAAGGTTCCGATAAAGGCGTATGTTTTCAATTTAATCTCATGACCCTGGGTTGGCCTGCACAATGTCCATGTATGCAATATCAGCTTCAACTTCAACTCCTAGTTTATCTGAAGGTCAGGCATGTTATAAAGTAAATAAAATAAAACATAGAGTAATTTTCTCTGCAAATTGGAGGAGACTCATTCAGAACAAAATTACTTGGAAATTTTTCGACACTTTCTGTTTCGTTTTTCTTTAACTAGTTTATCAATGTCAGGACGTAATGTCTGGAAAATTTGTAATCGAAGGCTGCATGCTAAATGTGATCCGACAAGGTACTTTGGAGTTTGGACTTAGCTAATTTCATAACAGAAAAAAAAAGTTCTCACACATATGTCAAGCCAAAGATACACTAATATACTGTCTGTGCGGCAAGTGAATACAACCTCGGAAATCTGGTTTGGAGGACATTCTTATAAAAATCAGCCAAGTCTTTCTCGTGTGTATATTTGTCCTTCAATACTTCGTCACATTGTAAATTTAACAGTTCCATTTGGAACGTGGCAGCTACATTGTTGTCATCCAGTGTGCTACGCCTGACTGAACCGTCAGATTCTGTATTCACAGCGCCATTTATATAGGCAACTTGGTACTACACGGCTCTTGCCTGACGTCACACGCACTGCAAGTCTCGCTCCCGGCTGAAATACGTCACAACTCTCAAAGCCGTCTTCCTCTGGTCTTGCACATCTTAAACCGTAAGAGATTGGCGGATTCTTACGCACAGAAATGTAAATTAGGCAAAAGTTCCTGTGGCTTTAACTATTTTTGAGATTTTCCATAGTAACTATAAGACACTTTACTAGTTTACAAGTTGCAAGTCGTTACTCATTTATTTCTTGTACTCATGAAATTTCTAGGTCATTCCACAGCGAAGCGTTCTTTAAAAATGTTGTTTTTGTTGTTGTTTTCAAATGCTAGTCTTTGGCAATGAAGCCATTAGCTCTCTTGCTCTCCAATATTTCTGTGTAGTGGGTCCGGCAGGTAGGGCTTCACAGGTTAAAAGATGTTCTTCAGTTATTTCTTCTTCTTTGTTGCACAGAGGACAATTTGGACTTGTATAAATTCCTATTCTGTCTACCTGTTTGGCCACATAATCATGTTCCGTAAGTAATCTAAAATTTGCTACTGCAGCTTTACGTGGAATTTCTGGAATAATTTCTGGACTTTTAATTAAAATGTTCCATTTTTTTATCTTTGGCTTTGTTAGATATTGTTTGTTTTCATATTTGCTTTTAATTAATCTTTTTATGCATGTAAATGGTAAGTTTTCACTTTTGTTCTCAATTAAATTTGCACCTTTTTTGCAAGAAAATCAGTTGATTCATTTCCAAAATGTGCAGGGATCCACTGTAATATAATTCTTTTCTGTCGTTTTTGAAGTTGTTGGATCATTTTGTGACATTCTTTAATTTGGATTGACTTCATTTTATATAAACTTATTGAAAATAATGCTGCTTTAGAATCAGAAAGTATGACACAATTGTTTAATTTATCTATTCTGTGTAGAAGGTGTTGGAGTGAAATATGAATAGCCGTTAGTTCTGCATCAAAATTTGTTGTGTGGTATCCTGCTGGTTGATAAAATGAGAATAGAGCACACTTAATTCCTGCTCCTGAGTTGTTGTGCAAGTTAGATCCATCTGTGTACATATGCAACCATTCTTCAGGTGGGTATCTATTGTTCACAGTTTCTAATGCTAGTGCTTTTAGTACAGGTTTGGAAGTTACAGATTTTGTAACTATTTGTTCTAAATCTAATTGAATATTAATTGGTTCAAAAGTCAGTTGGTTTTTTGATTAAAATTTTTTCTTTAGAATTAGGAAGATTCGGATCTGTTTTTAATTCCATAACTTTGTGTAGCAAACTTGTTTGTGTTTTCATCTTGATTGGTTGTAGTAATCTTTTCTCCCATTTTGTTGTTTTTAACCGCAACATTTTTTCATGTTGTATTAGTGCCTGCTCCTCTAAAGTTAGATGTACTGGATAGTTCCGAGTTAAGGCTTGCGTTGTCGTGATTGGAGTTGATTTTGCTGCACCGGATATTAATCGCAGGGCCTGATTTTGGCATACTTCTAGGTGATTTATGTTAGAACTGTTTGCTGTAATAATTACCTGTGCATTATAAAGAAGTATTGGCTTCTTTAAAAATGTTGCTGCTCTTTAAGTTCCTAATCCTATAACTAAAGAAGGCATGAGAATTTAAAGTTTATTCTGGTTAATTAGAAATGGGCTAACAAACCTTTGTAATAATGGATTACAGAACAGAGAGTATAGAAGACTATGTGAATGCCCACATCAGTTTTTTCTCTCTCTGCCTTCTATTTGGTTAATATGCCTCCCTTTTGCTGCCCAACTGAGAAACAGTGCATAAAATGTCTGATGTAGATAACACGTGATGAAAATGTCTATAGGTTTTTTTTATGTCCTTTGAGCGCAGGCAAGTGCTTTTTGCTGATATGTAAAATAGCGCTGTAGTAATTGTAGAAACCACAGAGCATTTTATTAAGTTAGTGAATCAGGGTGTGACATACTAAAGTTACTAATGCTTTCACGTCAAAGAGAGACAATTTCGTGTTGCGAATCAAAGAACAAAAGAGCACTTACGTTTTACCCTACCCTCTCATCACTCGTTTCACGAAACTAGGTTAATAACAATAGTCTGTCCGAACTTTGTTTCACGGTGTGAAAATATATATAACTAGACACATAGGAAAATTTATAAAGTTGCAATTTCGAACGTTAATTCAAATGAGAATGTTCAGTGCTTTGCACGCCTATACAGTTAACTTGATAAATAATATAGAACAATGTTCCCTTTATATACTTCTAACCTGCCTACCTATAGAGAGAGAAGTACGAAGAGTCGCGCCGTGGCTCAATGGTTAGACCGCTGAACTCTCACCAAGGCCACCCAGATTCTGTCCCAGGCGACCGAATGTTTTCTCCGACATCTCCGGTTTCCCCCGCTATCTCATTCCACTAGTGCTCATCTCAGGCATGATCAGTGTTACCGCCTGCGGTGCTGCATGTGGTAAAAGCGAGCGCTAAATACTACACATTTGCAGTTCAGATCACACAACCGATTTGTGTCGAGGACCCTTTTCGTCTTGTTCTTATTCATTTCAGGGATTAGGCATTTCTGCCTGCTACGTCTTCGGGCCGCGCTTGGCTCTCACCAAGTCGGCCCGGGCATCCGCAAAGTGAGTTTTGTGGTGGACAACACGGCGCTGGGCGGGTTTTCTCCGGGACCTCCGGTTTCCCCCGCCATCTCATTCCACCAGTGCTCCATCTCCATCTCATGTATCATCAGTGTCACCGCCTGCGGTGCCGTATGTAGTAAAAGCGGGCGTTAAACACTACACTTTTTTTGCTCCATCTTTGCATTCTACGAGGTACGTCAAGAAAGTAAGTTCTGTTTGGTAATAAAATTAAATTGTGTACAGATACAGAACAATTATTTATTGCACAAAATTCAAAAACTCTTAAACTACTTTTCCATATAACTGCCGAAATTTTGCAGGCATTTGTCATAGCGAGGCACAGGTTTTTGTATACCTTCTTCATAGAAATTTGCCGTTTGTGTCTTCAACCAGTTGGAAACATTTTCTTTCGGCTCTTCGTCACTGTTGAAGTGTTGACCACCAAGGAAAGATTTGAGGTGCAAAAACAGATGAAAGTTGCTAGGAGCGAGGTCAGGGCTCTAGGGGGTTGTTCAAACACGTCCCAGCCAACTTAAGTTTAGGTGTTTTGTTGTCACTGCAAGTAATACTTCCAAGCGTGTCAGTTGTAATCTATTATACTTACTGCTATTTTGCTAAACCTAAATACAAATCTAGTTTGCATTATCGGCATTTGCCTTTAATGGTCAGTTGCAATTATCTGCCGTTAGCATCGTTAGGTATGTGAAAAACCTTCTCGTAGTCCATGTATCTGCTTGGTCGATATTTTAGAGTACGCACTCGGCAGGCGGCCTACCTATTCAATTGTAGGTGCGAGGATGTGCCACTCACGGGGGACCCTATTTCCCCGGGGCCGCCTTGGTCAATGATTGGCGCAAGGACTTGAAGGCTGTGGGAGGTGTGTGTGTATGTATGTGTGTGTGTATGCTGGTGTACGTGTATGAAATCCCATAGGGAAAGGGATCCGTCCCTTTCAGCTGCCAAAGTGCGGGCGCTGCGGACCCCTAACACTCGTGGTACCTCTGACGTTACTAGAGGAACCTCGGGCCGAACAGCCGAGCCCCTCCTTCGGGAGCTGTTCGGATTGGAATGGACTCGAGGGGGCAGTGTGTTCCCGAAACCCGTGGGAATCGGGTACCTCTTCGGACGGGGTTGAGGGAAGCCATTAATTCTCCCGGGTACTAGCCTGCAAAGCTAGTAGAAGGTGTGCTAGATCACCAGGTGGCCCCACCGAGGTTTTCGGTAGTCTTCACCTTGAGTGTTGACGCGCGTAAGTGGCGTATCCACTTCCATCCCGTCTTGAGTCCATAGGACCAGATGGGGGGGGGGCTTGTTAGTCTCTAGGTCTTGCCCTATGGAAAGCACCTCGGAGGACGCCGAGCGCCCTTTGGGACAGCTCGGATACTCCCTGGTTGAAGGAGGCCCGGGTCCAGTTCCTACGGGTTCAGGACTAATGGGAGTAGAACCTCTGGGCTAAACTGTACGTGTATGAATGTGTGTTTATCTTCGATCAGCGATGTAAAGCATCTGGAACGTTTACTAGGTTTTCTAGATATTGTTGTAGGTCTACCTCTGGCTCCCCGAGATTAATTCTTCTTTCAAAAATAGACAGTGGCCTTGCGTGTTTATCGTGTGTTGTGTCATATTCCCCTAGTGCCCGTATTAGTTGATTGTGGTTTATGTTCTTCTTCTCGAGTAGATTGAAGCTGAGTCTTTTGATGAATTGCTCGATGGAATGCATTTTTAACTACTCGTGGAGTTGGTATGCCGATGCGAGTGGTGGTAGTCTGGTAATAATCCGAAGTATTCTATTGTGACGACCTGTTCTTACTTTGTGAATAATTAAGGAACACGTGGTCAGGACGAACACTCGGGAGCAAACACTCAGAGCAGAACTACATGCTTTAGCGAGAGGATGGGATGTTTTCTATAATGGTTCATTGGTAAAAAGGTAGAGTAAAGCAAATTAAAAGTGGAATTCACTTAATAAGAATATTTATTACAACAAACAGATTTACAAAGGCGGCCATAACGGCCGTTTACCTGCCCAGAAGCGGAGCTGCCTACAGATACATCCTAACCCATCAGTGGGCAATTCTAGAGAGAGAGTCTCTCACTTAAAGATTACTCACCTATTCATAAAGGAGGGGAGGGAGTGACGTCACCTACTACATGAATCAACAGAGTAAATTAATACAATCTGTGACACTATTTTGCATTGTTTGCAATCTTTTAATGTGCGTTTTGGCTGCATGTCCCCATACGGAGGCAGCGTGAGACCCATCCGTCCCTGCCTGCCTTGTTTATATCCGTGCCCAGCTACAACGCACCCACGCTGTCAATTGGTCTTACAATCCTGAAACAAATGATTAGGAAGTAGTAGACACAAATTTCGTCATATAAGACTAACCGCCAGAGCATTTGCCTATCAACTCAAGATAGCTATGACAAAATCACGGTCAGAGTGGGCGGATCGAAAATCGAACCTGCGACCTTCCAGATACAAGCAACAAGAATCACTGCAGATATACTTTGCTGATGTGTGTGTGCGTGCGTAAGTGAGAGAGAGGGGAGAAAGAGAAATTTCTTATCTGAATTATTGAGTAAGAATCCCTAACCTGGCGTAGTGTTTCAGTGTCAGCTCTGTTTCTCGGCCACGGAAAGTTCCCCAGTTCAATTACAACCGAGTACGTGGGGTTTTTAAACCCGTATATTCTTTCAGTGTTCAATTCTTTGTTTTCTAGCAAGATAAAGGTAGCGTGAAAGATCATTAGGTCTAGATACAAGAACCGTTGAGCACTCTCCAGTCCCTACTTATTCTTTGACTATTAAGTACGCACTTACAGAAAGGCAAGTAAATAAGGTATGGTGAATGTATGCTTATCTACATTGTATTCTATTCTAAATTATCTAGAGAGTTTTTTGTGCTACTTTTGCATACGCGCAATCAGTTCATTCAAATTTGTCCCTATTAATACGTTTTGCATACGTAAATTAGCATCACTAACCATATTGTTCCACATCACGATTTCAATAGCTTCATCAAACTCATATGCCAACAGTGGAAAGAAACGTGTTTAACCACCTCGACCAACATACTACAAGCAATTTGTAGTCATTACAAACATAGCTGTCCATTTATATGCTTTCGCTTACTCCCCTACGTATTGGTAATTCCTCATGCTGCCATTTGTTCTCTCACAATAACCTCCGCCTTAGTATCATCACAGTGGGCATGGTCTAATAGTTCAGCACTTATTTAGGAACTGCTTGCAATACACCGTTGATCAACTAACTGCACTGTATGAGAGTGTTTAGAATATCTTATGTTTATGAAAACAAATAAATGTTGTTTATATTTGGCAGCAACCTTATATTACTTTTGTATTAATTGCCGTGTAGTTTGTTGTTTTTCCTCCATTAGTCTCTTATGTATCATCATTTAAAGATTTTGATTTCAACCAAACGTGAACTTAAGTAAAATGCATTTCCAGGCTTTGAATTTACTATTTTAAGTCGTGATTTAGTCTAAACAACTGGAGATCGACTTATAAATTCATTGGTCAGAACTTCGATCTAAAGCAAGAACTTAGAGCTAATACAGCGAATTCAAAATAGCTCGGCTTCCGCAAAAGATACTCAGCAACTGCTCTCACTTTCTCAAATTTGGACACATGGATCAGCCACTTTGCCTAGCTTTCTGGTGCATCACAACAGCCTTCCACCTCAAAAACAGTTTACCGTGGAAGTGGAGGAGGATGGAACTCCTCCATTCCTGGATATTCTTGTTTCATAAAACAGCAACGGTACACTGGGGCATGCTGTATATCCCAAGCCTACACACACCGATCTCTATCTGAACGCTCATAGTTTCCATAATAAGTCTCAACGACTGGGAGTTCTCAGTACACCGGCCCACAGAGCTTTGTCTATCTCTGATCCCAGCCACTTAAAACAGGAATTACAGCACCTGAGACACACTTTCCGTCAAAACGACTACTCCGAATATGACGTTGAAGCCCCGATCACCAGAGCTAGGAAAGGGAAACCTGTAATACAGCAAGCGTCAGATAAGCCTACCGCTACAGCCTACATCCCGTTTACCGACAACCTATCCGGCAGAATCAGCAGAATTCTCGCCAAATGCAACTTCAGGACCATCCACGAGTCACCTTCGAAGATTAAGCAGCGAAAGACAAACTGGACTTCCAATTTCCGGGAGTGTACCGCATTCCCAGTGTATGTGGGACACCGTATATAGGACAAACCGGAAGGACCATCGCTACTAGCATAATCGAACATGAACGGAACATTCGTTTAATGCAACCTTAGAAGTCTGCGCTGGCAGACCATTGTTTTGATAACGACCATTTTCGGAAGATGACCATCTTGGCAAAATGCAACAGCTACTGGGAGCGGCCCAAATGACCTTGTTGTCGACGGGCCCTAAAACACCACGCGCTACTGGGAGCGGAGAATTAAGGAAGCTTTGGCGATTTCCTCTGAAAGGAGCACGCTTAATCGTGATGCTAGATTTCAGTTCAGCTCTTCTTGCAAACCGGCCTTATAAATGGAAATCCGTGAATTTAAAAAGCAAAGATCAATACAGCTTGATAATCAAGTTAAGTAGTTACGTTCCTTTGACACAATTTTCTATACCCACGCCATCTCCTGACCTGGCATTTAATTTACTGAAAACAGTCTTTTGTTCAGTAATGCGAATTTTGATACCTGGTGTTTTTAATTTTTGTTTAAGTTGGGAAAAATTTTGATGCCAAACAGCTTAGAAGAAATATGTGGAGCTCAGCTTTAGCTGTTGTTAGGATTAGCTCCTGGGTTACTTCAGGTGCCCGCAAATCATGCGGGGTACCCGGTGTAAGTTATGGCCTATTGAATGGTTCAGGTTTGTATGGGTCGCACTATAGTCCAAGGAATTCTCTCCTCAATAAATTTAAAAATAGAAAAACCAAAATAATGAAAACTTTTTAGGGTTTTGAATTAGAACAATGGTTACAAAAATATTTTGAGAAAATTAGATTGTGCAAATTTATTTTTATTTTCCCAAACTATCGCTCTAACTGGACAAACAATGAAACAAGTCTCATTATCTTTATGTAGAGTACTTAAATCCCTTCACAGAGATTTCATAATAGATACCAGAATATACTACTTGTAACTCTTTATTCCACAACGCTGATGTAGATCTATTGGTCTGGCGTGAATCTTGTCTTATCTTGACTTTCTTGGTTCTACGAGGGTGGGTCAAAAAGTAATGCCTCCTATTTTTTCCGCCTTAAATAAGTAAGTTATGTGAAAACTTTGAATTTGGTGCAATTTCTCAAAACTTCTTCTCCAATTCCCTGCAGTAGTAACTTCCTAAGTCAACAGGTGGCAGCACTGCATACTCTTGCAAAATGGCTGACATCGACATTCGTATTAGACAGCGTTCTGTGATTGAATTTTTGACTGCGGAAGGTCAAACGCCAATTCGGATTCACAAAAGGCTAAAAAAACTGTCTATGGTGATGCAACGGTGCACTGTTAGACGATGGGTTCGTGGCTGTAACGAAGCTGAGGGGCAAACACCATTAGCAGATGAAAAGCGAAGCGGCTGGCCGGTGACTGCAGTGACTCCATGCAACTTTCAGCGAGTCGATGACATCATTCGTGCTGATCGCCGAGTAACATCAGGTGAATTGTGTCGCATTACCTCCCTCAGTTAAGGCAGTGTGATGACGATTATTCAACAACTGGATTACTCAAAAGTTTGTTCACGTTGGGTACCAAGAATGTTAACCGCCCAAATCAAAGAAATAAGGAAAACAATAGCCTCCGAACACTTGCAGCGCTTCAATTGGGAGGGAGAGGAGTCTCTGGAAACAATAGGTTACTGGAGACAAAATGTGGGTTCATTTTTTTGAACCTGAATCAAAGAGACAGTCAATGGAATGGCATCACACAGCGTCACTGAAGAAAAAAACAATTTAAAACATAGAGGTCGGCAGGAAAAGTTATGGTGACAGTGTTTTTGGATATAGAGGGTGTGCTTATGACTGACTTTTTGGAGCAGGGATGCACCACACATTCTTTCCAATACGTAAGAACTCTCAGAAAGCTGAAAGCACGTTTTCGCTGAGTTCGCTCAACAGAAACTATGGCGGATGTTCTTCGTTTACATGACAATGCAAGACCACACACCAGCCATTACATCACTGCAGAAATTGAGAAATTGGGATGGCAAGTCTTACCTCACCCCCCCCCATACAGCCCTGACCTGGCACCATCAGACTTCCATCTCTTCGGGCCACTAAAGGAATCTCATCGTGGGATTCATTTTGAAGATGAGGAGGCTGTGAAAACGTCCGTGCGTCAATGGCTTAGGAAGCAAGACCGTGTGTTTTACCACACTGGAATACATGCCCTAGTTAAAAGGTGGACCAAAACTGTGGAAAAGAACGGAGATTATATTGAATAGTGACAAATTAATCGTCAATGTTGTAGTTTTCAAGCTATTTAAATTGGATTCAATTTTCTTGGCAATTAAAGGAGAAAAAAATAGGAGGCATTACTTTTTGACCTACCCTCGTAGGTAGGCTGCTTCTTGCATTAAAAAAACTGCCAAACGCTGATCAGTTGCTATCAATCACAAAATAAACAAACTTCAAAGAATTTACATTATGGGCTTAACATAATATTCGTTTCCATTGTTTAGAAGCATTGTTCTCGTTATTATATTTTAATCTATCTAATTACTTCATCTGTCAATAATTTCTATCATAATTAATATTCAAATAATATTATGGTTAATTTCCTTTTTTTCTTGCTATTTGCATTTAACATCGGCTTGACGATACGTTATAAATGTACATCAAATGATTGAATTAACTATTAATTTACACGTTTGATGTACAAAATATATTTGTAATAAACAGCACAATATTACAAAATACACATTCAATTGTCTGCGTTTTTTTTTTTTTTTTTTTTTTTTTTTTTTGTAATTTACGCCCACCCCAACGTCAAGTGATATCGGACGGTAATGAATTGGGTGAAATGATGCTCAAATGAGTCCAGGGTCCAAGGAGCTTAGAGTTATGCGATATTCGTCTTGAAGGATAAGGGAAAACCCCGGAAAAAACCTTATCTAGGTAACTCACCCTGACCGAGATTCGAACTCTGGACCTCTTGAACGTGAGGCAAACATGCTGCCATTTACGCTACCGAGGCGGGCATTGTCTGAGTATATAACTCCACGTATCGTGTGATGCAATTAGAAGGTTCCCAGTTCGTTTTTTTTTTTTTTTTTTTTTTAATTTATGTCCTCCAACGTTACGTCATATCGGAAGATGAATGGAATGGATGACATGATGCTCAAATGAGTCCGAGGACTATGGAGCTTACAGTTACCCGACATTCGTCTTTTAGGATAAGGGAAACCCCGGGAATACCTTATCCAGGTAACACCCTACAGAGATTCGAACTCGGGACCACTTGAACGTGAGGCAGACATGCTACCACCAGGCTACCAAGGCGGGCTATGTTTCCTATTAACCACCCACTCCGATCTTAAGTTTTTCAGGGTTTCTCCTCGTTGCTAGGTAAAATCTTTTATGGCATCTCATCTATCACTATTTCCTTTACATAATTTCCTTTTCATTCTATTTTCTTTTCATCTTTTAAATCAGTTTCTAAATTTCGTGGTGTATGGTGGTGCAAACCATGGAGAAAATGTTTCCTCAAAGCAAAGAGGAACATTTGAGGGTACTTGGTCAACGAGTCATTTATCACCTTATCTGACTAGCTTCAGTATCAGGACTGGTCTTGAGCCTAGAACTGTTAAAGACTTCTATACCTATACTTTCTACCATTAAACAACATATGTATATAAACTAGGTGGCCTGAGAGTACCAAATCTTCATTTTCATCAGCTTCTCTGTATATTTTAAGGATTTTTGCATGATGTGAACAATCTGATCCTTGTGTGTTATTAAATAACGATAGTAAACACGAGAGTCCAAAAAGGTTCAACATCCAACCTATTTGTATCTATTGTTTAAAACTTTGCAAAACTGTTCCTACTGACAATTGTTCCAACTGTAAAGGGTTTTCAAAATTAAGCTGCATTTTTAAAATTTGAAAATCTGTTGGATTGAGGTATTAAAATATCAGACCTTTCACCAATGTTTCACATTCTTTGGGTGTATAACAGGGATTTTCTGATGAACTATTGGTAGACAAAAGAACTCTAAAGTACTTGACTTAGCTACACTCAGATCATCATTAATAAATTGAACGTACAAAACAGCTATCATGAATCAGGTAAAATGCTGCAGGTAATGGCAGGTAAAACGCGGCTTCGTGATTGATCTGCACAGCCTAACAGACTGAACAAGGAATCGTGGAGTGTAGTTATCTACGACGTCACAGCGTGAAGTCCAGAAAAATAAGCACCTTATTTCCTTTACAGTTCGGCCCAGTAAGGGAGGGGATCCTACCCCTTCAGCTGCCGTGGTGCGGGCGCTGGGGACCCTTAGCACTCGTGGTACCTCTGATGTTACCTCGGGCCGAACGTTTGAGCCCCTCCCGAATGGGAGTTGTACGGTTTGGGTTGGACTCGAGGGGGCAGTGGTTCCCGATATCCGTGGTAGATCTAGGACGTCTATTTTCATACGTTAATGCCAGTGGTTCTACTCCCATTAGTCCTGGGCCCGTAGGACCAACGACCCGCGCCTCCTTCGACCAGGGAGTTACCGAGCTCTCCCGAAAGGGCGCCCGGTGCCTCAGTGGGGCTTTCCATAGGGCAAGAGCTAGAGACTAACAAGGCCCCCCCCATCTGATCCTGTGGATTCAAGACGGGATGGAAGTGGATACGCCTCTTACGCGCGCCAACTCCAAAATGGGAAGGCTACCGATATGGTCTCGGTGGGACCGCCTGGTGAGCTAGCACACCGTCTACTAGTTATGCTGGCTAGTACGCGGGAATATTAATGACTTCCCTCAACCCCGTCCGGAGGCGTACCCGATCACCCACGGGTATCGAGAACCATTGCCCCCTCGAGTCCAGTCCAATCCGAACAACTCCCAATCAGGAAGGGGCTCGAATATTCGGCCCGAGGTTCCTCTAGTAACGTAAGAGGTACCACGAGTGCTAGGGGTCAGCAGCGCCCGCACCACAGCAGCTGAAGGGGACGGATCCCCTTCCCTATGGGATCTGTTTTCATACGGGATTGAGGGAAGCCTTAAATTCCCTGGTGCTAGCCTGCAGAGCTACTAGTCGGTGTGCTAGATCACCGGGCGTCCCGACTCAAGGATTCGGTAGTCTTCCCTTACGGGTTCACGCACGTAAGTGGCGTATGCACTTCCACCCTGTAATGGAAGGCCTTGTTAATCTCCAGGTCTTTCCGTACTGGAAAGACTCTCGGAATAACTCCGGCGGCTCTTTAGGGGACAGCTGATATTCTCCCGGGTTTTAAAGAGTGGACGATTTGCGTAGATTCTCTTTTCCTGTCCATTTCGGGTCCTTGATAATTTGACGCAGCTACGATGATGATGATGACGATGAGTATTTCGACATCCCATATCAAGATTAGATCAAAATGGTCTAACTAAAGGATATAGTTATGAACGATACTTGTAGCCCACTAAATTGGTGGCCGAACATAAAGCAACAGAATTGATAGCTTATCCACACGTCTATTAACAAAGCCAGATACATAATATCTGGGGAAGAATAGTCCGAAAGTGTGAACAGAATACTCTCTTCCCTGTTTACCTGCAGTAGGTACATACACAATCAATTAGCATTGGTTTTCCCTACTGGTTTCCTGCTTCGTTAATCACAAAAGAAAGCGTAGTTGGGTAATGACTTAGAGATATAGTTTCCCAGGTCTGTTGTAAATGTTTTGCTCTAGAGTAGATTAAATTGTCCCTTTATAGATAACTGTAAAGACGTAAGAACATGTACATAATAATTTAATCTAATTTCCTGTCCAGCTGATTTTGTTGTTTTCAGATTCCTAAGGATGGCTTTAAAACCAGCCGGGTCTGTGCAAACTACAATTGGGTAAGAGGAATATTCACCGCAAAAATTCCCTAGATCATTGCTATTTAATGTATGCATATGATAATTTAGTCACTATACAAGTTAGTTTATTTGTACTTAAACATACAATAGTTTCTTACAATTCCAACCACAGTCGTCCAATATAATTCTAAGTACGAACTTGTAAGCTGCTTATATTAACGGGCTAATTGTGGTATTGGCTCCTAATTGTTTACCTCTACTCTAGCCCTTATACCACCTTGACCTAATATTCCATTGTGCCCACCGTTTCCCTACCTCTTAACTTCCTTACTCTTCTTATCCATTTCTGTTTCATTTTCCTGCATACTTCCCCACCTCCGTTATCCTTTTCTTTCCTTTCAACTTCAATATTTTTAATGTTACTACCAAACCCCTTTATTAACTGATATTACTTTCCTCCAGTTTTCTATTTCTTTAAACCTAATCATGTAACGTCAGATAAGCAAGCTGATATTCAATAAATATGTACTGAATCTATTTTCCTTAAGATTACTACAGACCAGGAATTACGTTGGCTGCTGTTGACCTATTCTCTGTTAAGACCTTGAACTCGGCAAGCAGAACACTTCAGCTCCAAATTTAACCAGTCAATATCTACAACAAACATGTTTTGGGAATTAAGTTTCGTCACTCTCCTGAGAGCTATTCGCTCTTGGACAAAGAGATGGCAACTACGTTTCCCCTTTCACACAAACACAAATACCCCTCAGTTTCCAGCACACAATGGGTGTCTTATTCAAGATGGAATTGTATTCGCTTCAGTAGCACCATTTTCTTGTTGATACACGTTCCCATGCTAGCAGTAGAAATGAGGTTGGTAGCCAACGTCATTGCTTGAAGCGTGACCTATTTTGCGATGGTCTACCTCTTCCTTGTTTTGTTATAGACTACGTGTTTGAAACCAGGTCAATTTAACTTTCATTCTAGAAGCCATTCATTTAATAAACAACAAACATAGATAATGTTATGTGCAACAGGAATAGATCAGTTTTATATGTTATATTTTTTAAATAAAACATTATAATAAATCTATCAAAATTAAAATTTCGGGAAAAAGTATGCAATCTATTGTATTCCACGATATTCTCCACTCACTGTTTATAAACTATTATTAGAACAATTTTCATTTTAATAATAATAATCATCATCATAATAGTAGTAGTAGTAGTAGTAGTAGTAGTAGTAGTAGTAGTAGTAGTAGTAGTAGTAGTAGTAGTAGTAGCAGTAGTAGTAAAGTGGAGTGCAAGGAGTTGTGACGAAATAAAATACCAATCCACCTCTGCCACGTCCATCACCTGGATCAGATACTGTTTGTCTTTCTTCCCCCTCCCTTTACTACCCGTCTGAGCCTGAAACTGATCTGAATTCATGTTTTAATGCTAGACTTCTGAATTAAACCAATAAGATATGGACTCGTCCAGGGACTGGAGCGCATCGTCATTGCAAACATTTGTTACAGCTACTCAGCCCCTTTCGCCGCTCACCAAGGCCTAGCTTTTGTTCATAGACTAATTTGAGTATGGGATGGAGCACTTAAAATCAAAGTAATAATACGTTGTCTGGCCCAAGTTGCAGAGAAGGTTCTACCGACAACAAATGAAGAAAAATGCCATTCAAAATTAAACGCATCAGCACCTCTCCGTGCACTCAGTTGTACACTTAATGGCTCACAGGGCCATATTCATTAAAGAAGGTCTAAACAACATTTGTTCCATAAATCCATCGACCTTTACCGTTGTTGAAAATTCACACAGCTATCAGTATTTTCAATTGCGGTAGCCAGTCCGTGTGGTTTCATTTGCAAGCGCCAGACAGTGATTGTGACATCAGCGACCCCCGACTTGTACTGTTTATTGACTTGTCCGAGCCCCTATAAATGATTCGTACGTATGCTCGACGATCACGGCTGATGACCCTGGCCAGCCCATTAGTGTACTATCGACATGGACAAATACGAGCGTGGAATTCTCTGAACCTCACATGACCTTTGTCTGTGACTGCTGCACTGTGATATTCAGCACGAAATTGCTCAAGTACCATCAAATCGATTCACATTCAATGCATTCCAAGGCGCAGTATACTTTCCTGAAACCGTGAATGCTGTCGTGCTTGTGTTTTCATTGTTGACTCCCATCTATCAGCTAAATCATTTAAAACATGAAGTGTTGCTCTCTCATAACTTTCTCTGCTCTTGCACAAACTATTCTAACAAACGCTTTTATCTCTACTTCGTTTTAGCCAAGATGAACATTTGCAGAAATTGTCATGTAGGTACAAGGGATATATGACGATACAGTAAGCTTTAAGCCAAATCTTTTATCACCTATTAATGTTCTCCCATTTCCATAAAGTATAACTAGTGAAAATTTCAGGCCAATATCAAGGGAAATTTAGCAAATAGTTCTCTCCGCAAAAAAAATGGACTGACCTCCATAAATTGTGTGTTTCATCGACTTCTACTTTTTCCTGTAGCGTCTATTGCATCACTTCATCCATAATGAAGAGGGTTTCTGAGGACATTTCCAGAAAATTCAATACATATTCATTAGCCATGAAAATATCTTAAGAATGTGGTATAAATTTTTGGAAAATATTCCATGTACACTGTAGTATGGAGTAGAGAGATTTTATCTTTGCATCCTTGAAAGATACCTTTCTAAAAGTCCCGCAGGACAGGTCACATCAGATGGTAAATGAAATGGGTAAAATTATGTTCAATGGAGCCCAGGGTCCTTAGAGCTTAGAGTTATTCGACATTCATCTTTAAGTATAAGGGTAAACTCCGGACAAAACTTATCCAAATGTCTCACCCTAAGTAAGATTTGAACTCGCAGCCTTCTGAATGTTGTCACCACCTTCTCGATAAACGTTATGCAAATTTTAAGCAATGCGCGGTCTAGCCTAGCTTCGAGCAAGAGCTTTCTCTCAGGGTCTGCGTGAGTATATCTAGGAGTAAGGATGACACTCATGACACTGGAATCCAAGCTTAAGACTTGTTTAATGACTGCTTCTCTTTTTAATTACGTAGATTGCGAAGTTGCCTAACAAGGGACAACAATCTATATTAATGTCTGGAGTTACCGTATATGAAACGCAGATTACGCGATAACATTTAATTCGTTATTTTCGTAGGAAAAAATACTTCTCGAGCCACGTCTTCCTTCCTGGACAGACAGTCCAGCTGTGTGTGAATCCTTTCAAGAAAACTGTGTTATTCACATCAGAATACCCTTACCTTTTGTTACATTTCGACGTTTTTATCTTTTGTCATCGTCATCAGTTACTAAGGAAGGGTCTAAGAAAGTCACTTTACCCAAATGTCGACCAGATGGACCGCCCGCGAAGATGCCTTCTCTCCAGTGAACTGCTAACCCAACAAACATCTTGCTTTACATTTAACGAATAGTTCAATATTATATCTAATCTATTAAGATTCTCAATTTACTGAATCCATAATTTCGGTATCAATGTGCGGAAGAAACGCTACCCTCACATTAGAGAGGCGGGTTTGGAAGATGCTGAAGTTATCTACAAAATATGATATTTAACCAAATTCTTGCTCTTTTATTATGCTGTTCACAAATATAGGAACGCACACATGGACCTTTTAAAAGATCTAGATTCCAAGGACTTAAGAACGGGTATTTCCAGTAACATATTGATATTGAATTTCTTAGTGAAGTGCAATACTTTCTTTATACGCACGGGATAGAAAAAGTAAAAAGCTACAGAATTTGTTGTAGTTGCAGACGTGGAGAGATTCTGTAATTATACTTTGAAATTAAAATGTTTACAGAACTTTACATTCAATAAAAATACTTTATTATTTATTGCATTTATAATATTTCAAAGCTGGAAGGGATCTGTGAATAAACCGACAATGCATCTTAGGCCTTCCAACAAAGGCATGTTGATTAAAAGGTTTTTTTGCAATGGAATCGACTTTATGGTATAATTTGGTTTATTTTAGTTGTTTCAAGAATGTGGTACTTAAACTGACACTCCCCAAAATTAACTGAGTTGTAATACTACAATATTATGATGTACGAATAACAATCGTTCTCAAACTACACTTATTATGAATCAACGAAGAAGTATTTTGCATACAGGAAAACCTCACTTTAAGTAGTTTGCCATTACATCTGCATCGAAGAAAATAACTGGCACTACCGATAAAATTGTTCTCTGCAGGTACAAATAAAATAAAAATAACAAAATAAAAAATAAAAATCTGCATTACCAAAGCTTTGGCTTCTAGAAGCTATACCAAAGCATGGTATCTACCGATTTTATTCCTTTTAACTTTATTATTTTATGCTCTTACAAAACAGAGCTGTGCAGATACATTTTATTTCTAATTAAACTAATTAGCTAATAAACCTAATGCTGCTGACTTCCAGCAGCTTACCATATAAATCTAACCTATTCAGCAATCTTATACAAATTATACAACTATTTACAAGCATCTGTCTAAAAAATAAAAAGCTATTTTCATTCTTTAATAAGATTGCTGACCTAACCTAAATTGGGTTTATCATATCTCTTCCTGTTTATCACGAGTTGTTCCATTCTACATCTGCCAGCCTCTATCCTTCCATCGGTGTCCAAAGTTGTCATAATAGGTTGATCATCATGGGCTCCTCCTGGTGCTGAAGTAGGTTGTCATCTGAGTGTAGAAACGACTGCTCCTCCACTAGTCCATTCAGTTACTATTCCGCCTCAATCTTTCTGACATCCTCGGTTGTTGGTGATCCACTTATAACATTTATAATGTATGTTGTCCTCAGTATCCAAAGTTGTCATCATAGGTTGATCAACACGGGCTCCTCCTGGTTCTGAAGTGGGTTGGGTAGAATCGACTGCTCCTCCACTAGTCCATTCGATGAATATTCTGCCTCAATATTTCTGACATCCTCAGTGATTGGTGATTTTCTTGTCCTATTTATATTCTCTGTTGTCCTCTTTGCTTTTCTTCTGTATTGTTTCAGCCCTAGTCTTGATACCTTGCCTGCAAGTTCCTCTAAGATTTCACAAACTTTCTTTTTAAGAATATCATCTAATACTTTGCAAATTTCTCTGCAGGTACAAATGATCAGACACTTGAAAGCTATTCTTGAAATATAGGATAATCCAGAAAGTGATGACCACCTGCATATTCTCTTTGCAGGAATCGCTGTTGTACTCGTATTCCAAAATGTTTACTCCATTTAATTTCTCAGGTTACTGAGTGCCAGTCTAAATGAGATAGAAACACATATTCTGATTTATATCAAAGCTATTTATTACGAGTTCCTGCGACTTGTTTAAAACTGCAGATGTTTACCGTCAAATAATGAAAGTATATTATGATTCAGTAATGAATGTAAGAAATTTGAGGGTTGTGTGAAATTTTCAGCAGTGGACAAATGCGCATGATTATACTCCACCAGACATCGTTGCTCATCACAAATAACGTCATGAATTTAATGAACAACTACATACTACAGGATACATGTGTAACCCCAGACAAGTTACACATTTCTTTCTAAAACATTTCTCTCTCTTGCTTCTTGAAATTGTATTTAAAAATATTGGCCAAATGAACTGACGGTAATCGACTAAAATACAGCGAATTAAAAGCTCGTGAACAGCAATGACAAATGCTTAAATAACGGAGGGATTATATTATAAATAATATAATTTTTTTTAATTTACGTCCTCCAACGTTAACTTATATCGGACGATGAATGAAATGGGTGAAATAATGCTCAAATGAGTCCGGGGTCCATGGAGCTTAGAGCTATCCGACATTCGTCTTTGAGGATAAGGGAATACCCCGGAAAATCGTATCCAGGTAACTCACCCTAACCGAGATTCGAACTCGGGACCTCTTGAACGTGAGGCAGACACTCTACCATCTACGCTACCGAAGCGGGCAGAAATAATATTACATTCAATTGTGAGACCTTATTTAATAAGTTATGTTTTCAATAAATTAAAGGCAAACGGTCGTTATTTTTTGTATTACTCTTATGAAACTACAACAGCTAGTATTTCTCCGGCAAAACTGTCAGATTCGTTGCCAGGCAAGATAAATCTTGAGCTTTTCTGGGGTCCAAAGAGTCAAGCAACAGCTAGTTCAAACAAACATAATTGAACCTATATTAAATTGCGGGTACTTAAAATTAAACTTCAGCATGATTTGGCAGTATCCTAGTCTAGCCTTCATGGAAGCAATTTTGCACTTACAAACCTTAGCAGACTCCAAGAAAATTTTCACTGGTTCTCAAGCTGCTATAGTAGCAAATATGTGCACAGAGCACTCTGTTGAGAAGGAACATTACTATCTTTTTGTTGAGATTAAATTATTTACCTCTGGGAAATTTACTTCTAATTGCTTCAGCTACCTCTTATTACTGCACGTGCTAAGCAATTAAATAACCAATTTGGAGCTAAACAGCTGAAGGGAAAATCCTGCTTTCGGCATTTCATACAATTAAGCATTTGAATGCATAAGCATTTCTTGTTTCGAATTCCACCAGACATAATTAAATTAGTTGGTTATTTAAGATTATTGTTATTGTTGAATGATTCGTCCGTCCAGGAGTTTTTAGCATCAGCACAAGCAATGAAAGAGAATTTTGAGTAATCCTTGGCATCTTGTTCATACCCAACGCCACCAGCAAGGTGGCAACTTATTAACGTTTCGTACTCTATTCTGGAGGTCCCGGGTTCAATTCCGACCCATTGCTGATCTCTGGTTTCTCCAGTTTTTAGGCGAATGCTGAGATGGTTTCTCTTTCACCACGACTTCCCTGTCCCTCATTACCTTTACGCATCTCCTTCACTACCACCTGCTTTATGGTCATTTGGGAGTACTCGATCAGGATTAACTACAGAAGTGGGCCTGTTCCGTGGTGCGCTGGGTGTTAGGGGCTTATAAGAGATTGCAGAGTGTCGGGTATATTCTCAGGGTCCCCAACTATGATTGGACACCTCGTGATCCGCGTCAGGTCATTCTTGAATCTCTCTCCTCATCACTTCCTCTTGAGGTAACGATGTAAGCATAAAGGATGGAAGTCTTTATGATCTATCCCAGTTGTGCGAGGGGGCTATCCGATCGTCCGTTCCTTTTTTTAAAAAAAAAATATATATATACACATATATGTGTGTGTATGTATATAGGTATATATTTTTCTTATTTAACTGTTTTTTATTGTTTCCGTTTAATTACCTATCTGTTTTCTGCAGTTTCACACACATACACTATACACATAAACACCCATGCCCAGGGCGGGACTCGAACCCGCGACCCTCTACGCGGCGGAACGCTAGAGACATACGTTCTAACGACCATGGCTACGAAGGGCGGTTCATAGCTTTCTCTTACTGCTTTATCTACATGGTTTTATCTTACTGTAAATAACATAAAACATTGCATTTCCATTACACTGAATATGTTACTTGCATTCTCTCTTTCAAACAGCAGAACAATTAATTTGATGCATTCCTTATTCTTTGGGCAACTGACAACTTTGATTTAAATGACCAGTTTCTTTGAACGGCTAAGATTGATCCTTCCTGTTTCTTGGATGCAAAATTCGCTCAATTTGTTTCTTCTTTTCGCGTTGAGACGAATTGGATTATCCAAAATTCTGCCTATTTCTGGAAAAAGAATTGGCTTGCCTAAATTTACCTTCTAATAGTAATTTGCTTAAATTCTTAAATTTACACAAGTAGGAATCAGTAGTCCTAAAGTCGAATTTGAGGTGTGAATTTATTAATACGTAAATTTATTTCACATTCACAGCCGGTGTTTACAAAATATCATGCAGCTGTGGACAAGTATACAAAGGCACCACTATGCTGAGTATCAGTACGCGAATAAGGGCCTGTATTACGATCTCCGGTTAAGGTGTTGGTTAACAGTTAACTTGGAGTTACACGCAGATGTCGGTATTACGACCTTCGGTTAAGGACTAACTGAGAGTTATTTCTAGAGGTAAACTAACCGTCACTTCAAGTAGCGGTTAGTGAGATAACCTGGAGTTTACCTTCACACACAAAAAAGAAAATGGTGTTATCTCCAGGACAGATTAAATGTTGACAGCGATTCTGAGGATGATATGTTGGCACAGTATTTATTTAATAGAAGAATAGCTAAAAGAATTAGAATGCGGAAAGATAATTTCATACATACATTTGTGACATGTTGAAAATGAAATAAAATACGCCACATGAGTATTAGGTATCTTGACGTAATATGTTATGCAATTATAATTTCTAGTGTCCCATGGTGTCAGTGACTTGTTGCAAGCAATGCAATATTTTATGCGACCATATTGCAACATGTTTTAACGAACATAAATGTAATAAACAAAGCATGTTAAACCGGAAAGTACACGCAATACTGTATGTGTAGGTGGGTAGGTATAAAAGTTCAGAAACATGCTGAAGTAGTAAACATTCGATTTTGCTAATAGTGGGTGCAATGTTTAATTTGCGTTTCGTTAAAGCATTACCAGAGGAAAGTAACAAGTTGTACAGCAAACAATAAATAAAACAAATTTTTAGGTTATGCAGTTTGTATCAATGTTCAAGCCGTTATACAGAACATGCTAGAACTTATTACGAATTAACTATTTTTTTAAATATCACGAAAATACACAGAAAACAGCTAATAAAAAGTTAAAACAAGACGCCTGATACTACAACATGTGTTTGGTTTTCCAGTTAATTACACATTCTAAACACGAGATAGCGTTGCAAACAAGGTAGAATCCTAGCGGGAAATATTACCAACCGTTCACATTCCACCATAATGCACAGGGTAACAAACCTACAGGTAAATCGAGTTCGTAATAAGAGGCACTGAACCTAACCAATAGTTACTGATAACTGAAAGGTTACAAACTTTGGCTAGTAACCGGAGATCGTAATACAGGCCCTAAAAGAACTTGAAAGACACAATCGGTTAGGGCAGAGAGACAAGTCAGCATTGGCAGAACCGCTCTATTATTTGGCCATGACTTAAATTACAGGGACACCTTGGACTCAGGAGCTCTCAAGTTCGTAACCCTGATGATGTCGGACGCAGTTTTCGGCGAAACGTCGGATGTTAAACTAACTGGACGACGGCCTACAAGCCCGGAAGATGTACATAATGCAGTTAACTTAAGCTATTAACTTGAGCGTGAAACAGAATTGGGCCCAAATGACCTTGTCGACGGGCCCTAAAACACCACACACTCACTCACTCTCTGACGCTACTAGAGGAACCTCGGGCCGAACATTTGAGCTCCTCCCTGATTGGAAGTTGTTCGGATTGGGTTGGATTCGAGGGGGCAGTGGTTCCCTATAGCCGTGGGAGATCGGGTACGTCTCCGTATGGGGTTGAGGGAAGCCATTAATATTCCCGCGTACTAGCCAGCATAGCTAGTAGAAGGTGTGCTAGATCACCAGGCGGCCCCACCGAGGTCATATCGGTAGCCTTCCCATTTTGGACTTGGCGCGCGTAAGTGTAGTATCCACTTCCAATCCGTCTTGAGTCCACAGGAACAGATGGGGAGGCTTGTTTGTCTCTAGGTCTTGCCCTATGGAAAGCCCCATGGAGGCACCGGGCGCCCTTTTGGGACAGCTGTTACCCTAGCTACAACAGCTTACACTAATTTTCCTTGCATCAACACAAATTTCATAGCCAATAACTCTCTCTCGTACAAAATCTTACATCATAACTCTACCTACATTATGCTTTTGTATTAGTATACAGAAATTATTTATTATAATGCGTATCTTCCTATAAAATCATCAATCTTCCTGATACCAAAATAAAATACTTCTTCTTTTTTAATTTTCCCTAGTTATACCACTTGTGGTGTTAGGATATTCTGGTTCCTCTTAACCCTTATGCCCGCAGACGTCTGGTTGAGGAACGGATACTCTGCATCAGAGAGAGAACCTACAATGGGTGATCAGCCCCATGCCAGGAATGAGACTGAGAGAAATTGATGAGGTCGAAATGGTTGATATTAAATATAATGTTGCAGCAATTGGTGGGACGCTGGCGGGGAAACCGGAAAACCCGGCAAAATAAAATACAATCATTAAAATTCGGGAAGATGCCCACCTCTGTAGCGTAGATGATGACATATCTGTTTCACGTTCAATAATCTGAATTCGAATTTCCATCAGGCTAAGTTATCTGAATAATTCTGTTTCTGGAGTTTTCCCTTAACTCGAGGGTAACTAAGTTTAGAGTCCGATATGACTTAACGTTCGAGGAAATTAATTAAGAATTTAAAAAATAAAAATAAAATCAGGAACACATCTATGTACAAATTGCAATAAGTTATCAAGTTCCGAAGAAAGCCGCGTCAATCAATGGCTCATTTTACCCTGAGATTCTTCTGGGCTATGTAAACTGCAAGCCACTTAGCACCGAAAACAAAAGCAATTGTCACCTTGTCAACCTTGAATTATAAGAAAATCAATAACGCCTACGTGACTTTGAGGCAATTTAGCTGGAATAGTAATCCACACAAAAAATAAGGTGAGTGCTGGAGCTTTGTCGTGTTGTCTCGGGGGGCCGTAGGGTGACAAGCTATGTACAGCTCTCTCAAAGCTTCCTTGATCTCTCTCGACAAGCCAAATGGAAGCACAACGTGGCAGGCAAGACGGATGTGCCCGGAACAAAGTTCCTACTGCTGGATACCTTAACAGTGAGGTTGGGGTATTAAAGGGAAACGTTCTCACCTCTTGATGAAGGAGTTTGTGCATAGCAGCCTAAACCTTGGGCCTCGAAAAAGCGTTTCACCTATATCTTAAACTATTCTTATTTCTTCCCAAATCAGATTTTCTCTATAAATAACGAATGTGACAAAGTCAAAGTCACTCTCCTATATTCACAAATACTTAGCATTATAAACTGCAGCATTTTTAATTCTTCGACAGCTCTTTTAATTGTGTTTCTCAATATTCTTAGTATTTTCCTTATTCTTAATTTTCTGAGATCTTTATATAAATCTCTGTGTCAGTATATTGTATCATAACTGTTACAGGCCTTCAGAGAGTTGGAAAGTATTTGCTTGAAGACAATTTTTAGACCTTTTAGCATAAATGGGTTTATTTTGTGAATACAATTTGTGCTGCATAACATGTTATGAAGATTTAACATCAAAGCACAAACAGTTCATTTACTGACATGTAAAAAAACCTTTGGGACGAAATTCCAGCACACTGGCTCCTGAAACTAACAGGGTCCTTAACAAATAAAATATGTAAGCATTTATTTACGGGAAATGTCAAATATTTCAAAGAGTGTAAGAGTATACTTTATGAAAAGATAAGTAATCAATGATTCTTTTAATCCTTCATACATTCTTATACGTTTTCTTCTCCTGATTGAACACTTTACCTAACATATGAAGAGAACACTAGATGCTTACTACCATGAATATGTAAAAAAAACTATGATCATTAAGCACAAATAAAGTGTTAAAGTGGATTGTCCTGCACAAATAAAGAATATTTATGAGAGGTTTCTGGAACTCCATTAACATAATTCTGTATCATATCATAGTATAGGATCAACGTAAAAGCTTCTAAAACCAACAAAGAGAATATCTGATACAACAGTTAGATTTGAAACCAGCTAACAGCAGCCTGAAGGGAAACAGTACCTCGCTCTCTTTACGTGAAGTAGTGTTTCGAGTGAGCATGTGTGTGGAGACGGTAACTGAATATCTAAGTCAATTAATTGACATCATGGTCTGAATTCTGTTTCGGTTTAATTTCCCTTTATGTATAATATCTGATCAAGCATGTATCCATCATGGCTATGACCACCACACATCTGTCTTGCTCATGGCTGCCAAGGTAACAACTTCCTACTGCATCGGCATTCTGTGGCAGATCATGACAATATTTATATAAATGTATAGTATTGTGATCATTCATCTCTGATTGCATTGCCCCACTTGATGTTCAATTGCTTTTCTTATTATTTTATGGTTAACAGTATATTAATATTTTTCAAAAATAGTTTAGATTCGTGTACTTGCCCTTGTGGACAACCATTCATTAGGCACAGCAGTGTATTACTACAAAAATAAATAGTAAGTTAGCTCTTTATAAAGAAAGACACACGAATTAAATACACACGCAAACATTGTTCTAAATTATTTTGGGGAGAGACTTAAGGTAAACCCCAATATTTCTGCTCAATCCGCAATATCGAACATCTTACTACACCTCATTATCCTTTTTATACACTATAGAAAGGTAATAGTCTGTCAATCGGACTTATTTAATGCTTAAACCGAACATTCTTCTTCTAGTATTACAATTTCTTCAATCCTTAAAATGTTCCTTTAACTTGTTTTTCAGCAATTGCATAACGGCTGAGCTCTCTCTGATAATTACAAAGTAGCGCAAACAATTAGTTATAATATTCAATAAACATGTAAGTTAAATCACTTAGTTCAATTATTCTTTATTAGATTTTTTTTTTTTTTGTAATTTACGGCCTCCAACCCTTAAGTCACATCGGACGGTGAATGAATTGGGTAAAATGATACTCAAAATGGGTCCAGGGTCCATGGAGCTTAGAGTTACCCGACATTCGTCTGCAAGGATAAGGCAAACCCAGGAAAAAACCTTATCCAGATAACTCACCCTGACCAGTTTCGAACTCGGAACCTCTTGAACGTGAGGCAGAAGACACGCTGCCATCTACGCTACCGAGGTGTGCACT
>JAUKNK010001373.1:12500-25200 GCA_030765055.1 Mantis religiosa | reverse complement strand
CAGCAGGAATTGTATTGTTTCCTGTCATCGAATTGAACAAACATGTTGGCTTACTCAAAGTGCATATTTCTTTTACCACGTCATGTTAAATGTTAACGTTTCAGTTCTGAGTAATTTCAAATATGCGTTTACGCATACATTGCTTACGTCGCAATGCATTGTTATAACATAATGATATCTATTTTATTTATTTGTATTAGGAAAACTATTTGAGCTAAAAATATGGGCTCTTTAAGATTATGTTAAGTGCATTATGCTCTCCTTCCTCATGGATCATTTTTTGTAAAATCTGAATTTTTGTCTTAGCACGAATAGTATTTGATGTTGATTAGTTTGACGGTCGTCACACACCACAGGGGAATGCAATACAACACCGCAGGACTCCGATTGGTTGCTCACCTAGTAGCGCTCAAGAACAAACATCATCACTTTTGAAACACATAATAATTATGTTCATCATTTACAACTTGTCTTCAGTAACTATTAAATGGCAAAATGCATTGATTTAATAATTAATAGTACAGTAGGCTGATATAAGTAGGCTGATAAACCCTTGGTTTAAACTTTTTAGTACGAACCTCTCAGATAACGCACTGATTATTCTCCTAAGAGTGAGAGGGGTACTGGTGCGCTTCTCGGATGTTTGCTAAGCACAAATGAACGGATCACTTCAACCAATGCAATGCACAGGAATCAAAAATGGTATATAGATGCTGTATCCACGTGGAGTAATTAGTGCGTTATCTGTGATGTTTGTATAACCAAAAATAAAGCCAGAGTAACCATTTGAGTAGCGCTACAATACACTATGTGTTACGTTATCGTGTAAACAGAGCTTTCTCAGTTTATGTATTACATCAATCTGCTACTCAGTTTGGAAACAAGCGATTTTATTACTGTATATATGTAGCACCTATCTGAGTTTAAAGAAAAACTGTACCTAATAACATATATCCATATTCGAACATTTTATTCACTAAGCATGGTTTTGTCTCATGTAAGAAATTTCATTATTTAATTGATACATACAGTGAAGTAAAAAGTAGCTAAATCAGGGCTGCCCGCCTCGGTAGCGTAGTGGTAGCATGTCTGCCTCACACTCAAGAAGGCCAGAGTTCGAATCCCAGTCAGGATCAGTTATCTGAATAAGTTTTTTCCGGGGTTTTCCCTTATCCTGAAAGACGAATGTCGGGTATCTCTAAGCTCTATGGACCCTGGGCTCATATGAACATCATTTCACCCATTCCATTCATCGTCCGATATGACTTACCGTTGGTGGACGTAAATTAAAAAAAATCAAAGCTGTTTAAAAGTTGTCTTAAAATTGGTTTAAATATTTAGTTTCTAGGAAGTAGTTAAATATTGTTTGTGAAGAGAGCAGAAGTGCCACAAACGTTTTGCCTTATGGAAAATTTGATATAAAATTCTCCAAATCACAACAAATTGCAAACTTTTATTCCCTAACTGCTCAGTTATTTTAGACTAGAAAGCAGCGTTTCCAAATGTATGTACATAACATTCTTCCGGCAAATGGTTTCACTAGGATTATTTAAAGGCTGTTAATGGTTATATCCACTTTACATATTACAACAGGAGCGCAATGAATTGTCCAACCGAGGGATATTGATAGGTACCACTCAGAGCACTGATTTTTTTTAAACTTAGAAGCTAAAATGCATAAATTGATCGAAATTACGTAGAGCGAATTGATTTCATTAAGCTTAGGTAAATAAAGGTTTTATAAAACAAAAGTGAATGGCATGGCTCACAAATTAATTATTTGTAAAGACACTTTTCCATTGCAGAGTTAAATATTAACATAAGTACTTCAAACTCTGCTTGCTAATGATGACAATTACAATTAAGATTTATACCCTACAGCGGTCAATGCGAACAAGCCTTCAACATTTTATCTTATTTACTGTTTTCCTCTCAAGTTCCACATACAGAGCTTTCCATCTTTCTTATAATTAGATATGTTTTCTTTTTCCATTTATCGCTCCTTACTGCGTATTTCCTAGCAAAGAATTTATTCTTATTCTGTCTCCACATACATTTATTTCCTCTTTGATTAGCTACAGTATTAATTAAAGGCTGCATTTTCTAAGTTATTATATTAATTAGTTTATGTCTTTATTTTACATGTTTACATGTTATTCCTACATTCTTATTCCAAGTAATTTCATATTGCTCTGTTCCAGGTTTAAAAATTTGTGGCCAACATAGATTTCCGCACTATGTGATTGCTAAAATACAGAGTGATTATATAGAACGAACACATTTATTTCTTAATTGTTTCAAAACGAATTGTGTTAGCGACAAAGTATTACACCTAAAATGTAGAGGAACTTTGGGACATTATTCACCTCTATAGCAAATGTTGAAAATGTCCTCCATCTCGCATAAGACACAACTCAACACTCCATTCCATGTTTCTGGCTTCTCGTTGCTGGACAACAGCTTGTATTTCCTATGTGATGTTGTGCCTCAGATCGTCCAATGTCGGGGAGGTGTAGCGTAAACCCTGTCCTTTAATTAACCCCATAGAAGGAACTCCCGCGATGTCAAATCCGGAGATCTTGTTGGCCACAGGTTCATTGAAATTAACCGGTTGTCAAAGAAACTTGCAATTAATTCCATGGATTCATTTTATGTATGGCATGTAGGGCCATCTTCCTTAAAATATCCTTGACTCCGCTCTACATCGTCCAGTTGCTAAACAAACTCCATGAAAATCAGTCGGTACTCTGCGGTGTTCACATTCCGATTAAAAATATGGTCCCACATTTTCTGTGGGGATATTACGCACCAAACTCCGATTTAACTGGGTGCATAGGTGCCTCAAGGATGACATGTGGGTTCTCGATGGCAAAAACCGTGAGTACACATAACCGGATAAATGGAGCCATGCTTCATCTGTGAATCATGTGATGGACCACATGGCTGGAATTTTCATAATGAACGTGTGAAACCAACGAAAATAGTTAAATACGAGGGCTGTTCAATAAAGAATTATAATTTTTAACATCATAATTTTTCGCGCTATAACTCAAACTCATTATATTCTGATAGCTTAATGTGAAACAAACACGCCGCAGTAGTTTCATTGTTGGTACTCCTTGTGTTCGACTGTGAGAACCAGGCAAGTACAGACATATTCAGTATCGCCTACCGCTGCAATGGAGTTAACATGCAGTTCAAGTTGATGTTAGAGGAAGATCCGGAGTTTCTGTCAAACGTAATCACTGCCGATGAAACTTGGCTACATCATTTTGATCCTGAGAGCAAACAGCAAAGCTCAGTGTGGAAATCTCCTTCATCACCAACCCCCCAAAAAGCAAAAGTGGTTGCTTCTCCTGGAAAAGTTATGCTCATCTGATTATTTGATATTCATGGAATGGTTTATCAGGATGTTGTACCTGCACACACATCAGTAACTGGATAATACTATAGGGATGTCCTGAAAACAATGCAAGTCCATATCAGGCGCAAAAGGCTACATTTCTATGAAGCAGGTTGGATGCTGTACCACGATTAATGCGAGGCCGCATATTGCCAATGTTGTTGCTGAATATATTGCATTCCTCACCCTCCCTATAGTCCAGATTTAGCCCCATGTGACTATTTTCTATTCCTAACTTGAAGAAACGCCTTCGTGGAAGGCATTATCCATCATCAGAAGCAGTGGTGAAGACTGTGGAGGCGATTTTGAAGGATCTCTCAAAAATGGTTCCCAACATGTTTTTGAAGTCTGGAAGAAACACTGGGACAAGTTCATCTCATTCAGTGTAGATTATTTTGAGGACCATCAACATTATGAGGATGAGTAAAGGTACGTTGTCAAAGAAATTGTAATCATTCTTTATTGAACAGCCCTCGTATTTTATCCTCATCTGGATGAACAACCGTAACGCTATAGGGCTTTAGCCCTTCACTTTTCGCAGCTTTCTGGCATATCAAGCACGTGTACACTGTCTCCTGCGACAAACATTTTAATGAGGGTGACTGCTTCAGTCGTTTTCCTACGTCAACGACCGTGAGAAACCTAGATGGACGATGCTTGCCTTTTTCACTTACCAGAGATCCAGTGTTTCCATTTTGTTTACCAGTTTGTGTACACCAGTGTTGTGCTTCTTTTGGGAGAATTAATACCTCTAAATTCTCTTTGGTATGCCTTTCCAGTAGCTGTAATTGAATTCTTAATCCAGTATTGCTTCAAAGGAAGAGCTGTTGAAATAAAGCAAGGCTACACTGGAAATTCCAAATTCTATAACAATAAACATGTCATTATGAAAATTTAGCCACATAATTAGAGTATTATTTTAAACTTGCATGCAAATTTTCATGTTGCTACACCAAATTGTTCGTTAATTATTAATTATTTTTTGTGAAAATATTGTAAAACTCACTCGCTATTTAAAGTGTTATACGAATTAAAGAATTTGAACTTTTAAGTTAAATGTTTGTTTTCGGCTAGTAGAGAGCAATTTTAAAGGACCCACATTCTTGTTTTGGGAATATTCTTGTAGCATTTGTTCTAAAGTATTTTCCATGTGTTAGCTCTCAAATATTTGAAAATATTAACTTTGTTATTGGTTAACATCATATAATTTTCAAAACATGAGCACTAACAGAAAAAGGGGAAGGTGAAGTTTCTTATTTACATATTATGGACATATCCTGTAAGTTTCACCAAGTGAAATGAAATACTTTGAGGCGTGAGGCATTTTGCATACTGAAAAGTGTTAGAGAAACGTTTCTCACAAAATTAATTTTAATGTAATGAATGTTACTTATAACGATTGTTAAAGGTCTCTGTAAATTGTCACGTGATGGCCTAAAATGGTGTAAATAGTACAAATAGCATGTCATCTATTATTACAAACCCTTAGCTATCAAAAATGCCAAAAAAAGAAAATTCCAGGATTTTCAACATTTTCGGCGAATTTTCAGTGTAGCCTTCCCTTAATGTGTAATGCATTTTCACGTTCATTAGGACAAAATGTCGAAAACAGCTGGCAAGGAACATCATCTAGGAATAAAGAAAACATTTGCGCATCTAGTGACAAAGAATCGAAACTCCAGAATATTCTGCTTAATTTGGTGCTAAAATTGGGTCAATGGAACAATTGAAGAAAGAAATGTGTCAGTTCTGTATATGCAACTAAAATTCCGCTATTCTCTGACTTATCTATTCTAAGGAGTGAGTCAAAATACAGGGCAAGTATTGTTTCAAGGTAGTAAATTAGTAAAGTAGTGCAGCATTTTTACTGAGTAGAGCAGGTTTGTACTTTTTTCCATATTTTTGAATAAATTTGTTTAGTTAGTGCAATAATTTAAAATATAAAAGGTGTGATAAATATACTGTTGGGAATGTTCCTCAAGAACAGCTAATAAGAAAATTTATAGATCATGTACAATAACTAACATTCCTTGAGCCAACGTAACATTTCATGATTTAAATATGCAGACTTGAAGTATATTACCAGTAGTAACATTTCCTTTAAAATAAATTGTTGCGTTCCTTATTACTTCCTTGTTCAGCTTATTACTTCCATATGTTTCTGCTGTACCTGATTAAGGATTCACGTTCTCTCAGTTGCTTCAATATTGCCTCAATTGGTGCGAAACGTTTCATTCTCCCCTTAGTCACTTCAGGTCTTGGAAGTGTTCATTGCATAGACAAAACTCCGAACTCATATTGGGTACTATTACTCTAACCACACAGTTATCTAACCTCCCAGGGCATGACCTGAATAATTCCGCCCTTATGACTTTGCATATCAGGAACCTCGTGCGTTATCTCATTTTGAGTCTCCTGTTAGGACTTGATCTCTCTCAATAAGATAACCTTGCAGGTTTCCAGTATATACAGAAGCAGATGGGGGAAATTCGGGTCAAGTCCTTGGGGAACATGTTGACTCTGTGATTAAAACGCCGGCATAGGAAGCCGAAGATCCGTGGTTAGGTTCTCGGTCATAGCTTGTTTACCTAATTCCTTCGTATTACTAGGCACACAGGATATGCTCCAGGAATTATTTTATAATTACGTACTGACAAACATTTTCTGAACACTAACGTTGATTAGCGATACATTTGACGATATACTGAGGACCATAATTAAAGAAAAGGCAACAGCATTCAGTAAGTTTATATGAAGTCATTATTTTATTAATTACAGTAATTTTGCCTAATTTAGGCAGTAATGTGGGAAAATGTTTCGCATTTCAATACATTATTTACATGTTAGAGTTCTCGGTTTAAACATATTTACACGTCAGTTTATTTTACCGGGTTCGAAATCGTCACATAGGACACAAAATTGAATAATAGAACGTCATTATCATCATCATCATCATCATCATCATCATCATCATCATCATCATCATCATCATCATCATCATCATCATCATCATCATCATCATCATCATCATCATCATCATCATCATCATCATCATCATCATCATCATCACTACTATTACTATTATTATCCTTATTATCTTACTTTAATGTTTTTGCGTTAATTCCTATTTACATAAAATGAATAAAAACAATGCAAGGAATTGGGTATACAGGATCGAATGCGATCTGAAATCCACGGAAACATGGTGCGGAATAATACGATATTTCATTGTTAACAGAAATGCCAAACAAGAGGAACAGCAGCCGCCAGGCAGGCGTTTCCCCCGCAGCCACCTCCCTCACCTCTTCCGTAACACTCTCATGAAGCAAGCTATTTTTTGTTATATTTTGTTATATTTCTCCTAGGGGGTTTCATTTTGCTGATCTGTACATGCAAAATAAAAGACTTTATCCGGCTACTAAATCACATATACGTCTCTCCCTTACCCCAAAACAGCTCTTTTTTTGCACATGGATCAACGTAAAAATAGCAACACATTTCCTAAGGCCCTTATATTAGCGTTCATACAGCATAAAAATATCCCAGTTCTTTCCATGCATAAGCTGACTCTCTTAGGTTGAAATACAAGATTTATGTACCAGGTATAGTCCAATATAATACCAGGTGAGTCAACTGCCCCTATTCATTTTTACGTATGCAACCATATTATGTCTAATGTGAAAACATTGACCATTTAAACAAAAAAGCCACTATTGCAGTTGTGCCCTTCTGTTTGGTACTATACGCACCCAGCATTATTACTTACAGCCCTGAATGAGGACCAAGAAGCTGCGAAATGCTTAAATAAATGACGGCCTTTCATGCATGTAATACTAGTAAGGAGATAAACGAATTCTTTCCCAAAGAGCGACATAGAATACATGGCAGCTGGGCAACTGGGTTAGCTGCTGGGATATGGTAAAGCAAAAGTTACGTTCGTAATGAAGTCACGTTGTTTCTTCTTTCTTTCTCGTAGTCTGTATTGTCTGTATGTTGGTTGCTAATTTAACTTATTTATTCTTGCTTTTGGTTCTCTTGTGAGCAATTACAATTACAATCCGATAGTTAGGGATCAGGTTCAACTTTGTGACCCTGGTGTTCTAAACCATGTTACGTAGTTAACTATTTGTTTTTAAATTTTAATAAATTCATTAAATATAATATTTTTTACCAAATTCTTAAATGTTATGTCTCACTTCTGCTACTAACAAAGGAGTTCTGAATATGTTAAATTCTCGGATGCAGAGAAAAATAAATTAATTGATGTTCAAAAGGACGACTCTCTTCATTAATGCATATTTGGAGACGTTGCCGTGGACTCCTGGACCATGAAACCATGTAACATGCGCGGTGTAATCTCCTGCATTCTTCATTTATGAGTGTCCGTAGATGATCTAAGACTTGTGGTTCTTTATGAATGCAAACTTGTTCCTTTAAGGGACCCCTCAACAAGAAACCTAGTAGGGTGAGAGCAGGTGATCTAGCGGGCCAAACAAGGGGCTCCCCTAGGCCAATGTAATTTTGGTTTTATGGCATATATGAGTCATTCCTTACAATCAGGGGCCAGTGTGGTTCTGCATTTTCTTACATATATTTTGTTCTTCTTCATAAGTAATATCACATCTCAGGTACTGGAGGTGTGAAACCTGTTCCAAAATTATCATCTATTACACTTATACTTATCTATTATACTTATTGGATATCTTCCAAGGAGGATACTATATCAGACTATCAAAGTTTTAGAGTAAAGCTTCCTCTGGATTATTGCATTAAGTTCAACCATCTACTCCAAAGTGGGCTATTGAAGTTATACTTTGTTTCTGTGACATTGAGCAAAGTTTGCCCTACTAAATGTGAAATGCAGTACTATTTTGACAACAGATCTATCTGAAATTATTGCCGCCATAATAATGTTTCAAATTCAATGACAAATTTCAATTAATAGCACGGTGAAATCTGAAAATGTCATTATTTCACAGATTTGATTATTTACTCTAAGTTAAAAAGAGAAACATTTTGAAAACTTCAAGCAAATAATAAGAGATACACCAAAATTGATGATACGTAGAATTTTTTTCAGAAATAAACAGCATATTTCTGTTATATCTTTTAACGTTAAATAGTATCACAAAATTGTAAATAATTTCTTCCAAAATGAGGATTTCCAGGCTATTTCCATAAAACTTTGTTTCTCCTGTAATCATTTTAAATGTGTGATATTTCAATCAGCGTCGTTACAACCATGAGAGAACGTAAGCTTTCACTGCTGAAGTCTATATTACAATTATTTATTTACGGGCTGTTTTGCCGTGGTCTGTTGGCGTAAGAACGTCCAAACGTTTCCTCCACAACTGCGGTAGACATCCTCAGTGGCGCGGTCGAAGTTTCCTTAGAGACGCAGCGAAACTCTCTTCACGGAAACTTGGACCGCGCCACTGAGGATGTTTTACCGCAGTTGTGACGAAACGTTTGGACGTCCTTACCCAAAATACCACAGCAAAACAGCCCGGAAATAATTAATTGTAATATCGTTACAACCAATTTTGAAAAACGAAAACCTTCGACTATTTTTATTTAATTTGTGGTGGTAGGTATTTCTTCAACATTTTGGTGTCCTATTTTTGGAATTTGTTTTGCCCGTGGAACGCAGCCATCTAAGCGCCACTGAGGTTGGCGCATACCGGCTTATTTACCGTAGTTTTGGCACTGTAACAACCCGCCAGATTCTAATCTTTATAATGATACACATATGTCATAAAATAAAATTTGTCGATGTCAGAGGTAGTTAATAATACATACGAAATACATGTACGCTGCATTTATTCTGTATTACAACCTGGTTCATTTCATGTTTGTTAAACTCTATAATGTGAATTATAGCTTCAGAAACCGTTTATCTGATATTTATAATTAACCAGTGAAAGATTACTTCCTCGGTGGATAAACACTATATATAAGTGTAGAAATATTTACATTGATGTCCTATGAACAAGAATAATGTGTAAATAACTTAATGTTTTCGAAGATTATGGAGCATTTAGCCGGCGTAATAACTACTATGCTATACAGAGTGTTTCAAAACGACGCCGAACGAATACATAGAAGTAATTTCTGAGCTTCTATGTGACACATATTCTCACAAATGACTGTATTAATTACACTCTGATGACTCAAGTAGTAGGTGTGCCGTCACTCCCTCCCCTCCTTTATGACTGGATGAGTGGTCTTTGGGCGATAGACGCTCTCTCTTAATGCAACTCTTGGTGAAGTAGGATGTATTTGTAGGCGACTCCACTTCTGGACAGGTAAATGGCCGTTATGGCTGCCTTTGTTATCTGCTTGTTGTAGAAAATATTCTTAATGAGTGAATTCCACATTTAATTATCCTTACCCTACCTTTGTAGAAATGAAACCTTTGTAGAAAAATCCCAACCTATCGCTAAAGCATGTAGTTCTGCTCTGAGTGTTTGCTCCCGTGTTTGACCTGACCACGTGTTCCTTAATTTTCACAAACTAAGATCAGGTCGTCACAAATAGATAGTCCTTACTGCCAATAGATCCGCATAAAAAGGCTCCAAAATTAGTGTGGATTAGGCAGTTACAGGAACACCGACGACTGCCGCGTGCCTCACGCTGTCGGAGTTCGTAGGTAGGTGACACAGGGTGCCTCCCGCTGTAATTGTTTGTAAACATACCCACATACTCCACGGTAGCTTGCCACTATTAAACATTCCATTGGCGTATGAAACTGAAATAAAGAAACAGTTCTTTAGTTATTTGTTTATGTGTAGTTTAACGTGTTCCAACATTCCGTTATAACAGACGATGACGGTAAATAAGCTGGTGGAGATATGCAACTTAAACCTTTTAGAGGGAAGTTAATGTTAGTGAGATTGTGGATGGAAGCATTACATGATAAAAGGAACAGAGGACTATACTAAAGAATTGAAGATAAAGTTAACCAAAACTAAATGCTTCATGCAATGAGACAAGCGTGTTATTTCACTGTTTAATAATACTAAATAAACCATTTGTAACTGAAACTTGCTGTTTAATTTACAGTAACCAGTTGAAAGAACTTTACAATTAAGATAATGGCAAAATGTGCAATCTTGGAAGTCTGTGAATCATTATCGACTTTTTCACAAATATGTAACTGTCCTACCTCAATGCGAGGCTAGGATCAGTTAGCAATGAGCAATTATTTTGTTTTCGTGGCTGGTAACAACTTCTGAGGTTCGCACACCAGTGGTTCTTGCACTGCCTAATCACAAAATGATGTGATATTTAATGCTGTGTAAAATTATACCTATGAGAATATCGTAGCTGCGACAGCGAAATTCGGATTAGCTGAGTTATAATCTACGAAACGGCTATATTCGTACAGTGTCGTTTCGAAACAAACTGTATGAAACCGTTTTAATTTGAATACAGTGCGAGTATTAAAAATTGAAATATTATCCTTCTCCGTTAAAATATGCCTGTGGTTATACTACAGTGTCAGGTTGAGAAATATTGTCAGAGTAAGATCAGAAAATAAAAATACCTAAGTTTTTTAGGAATTTTTGTTACTATAAAATTGTTTTTTTCTCTTTTTTGGAATACCACTGGTACTCAAAGAAGCTAAAACTCTGCAGCTAAGAGCTATTTCTCCTTTCAGATGAACCAAGCGACGTGACGCTGCCTCAAACCATGGATTGGATTGATTTGCGTTCCGTAGGTTCACCTGTAGCCAGAAAAGGCTGTGAACATTGAACATATCCAGAGGTATAAGGTATAATAGCATATATATATGTACAAAAGTTAACATAAGACACAAAGCAGGGATAATTACATATGATACAAAATCAAACACTTTTTAATTCAGCTTTCACCTTAGCTTATGCCAGTACGTCTCATCCTTTTTGCAATGGTTACCATTCTTGTTATTTTTTAAATACATATACATTAAAAATAAACTCTCAACATACATCAAAGACTTATTAGTAATGATTTGTCATTGGAACAGTTAGATACCACTTACAAGGCTACAGAAGCATTATCAGGATAATTTGCCATTCAGATAATCTTGTACAGAATAAAAAGATTTTGAGCAAAGTTACTCTCTAACAGCACTTTTAAAAAGACCGAAATTATAAATTTTTTCTTTAAGAACATTAGGAAGTGCGCCAAATATTTTGATAGTTTCATAAATGCACATATTTCTGGAAGCAAGAAACTTTAGCACTGGGATAATGGATATTATACTTTAGTCTAGTGTTTATTCTGTGAATTACATTATTTGTTGCAAATATGGCACGATTGCATACTAAGAATTTTAGGATCGAGAATATATACATGCAAGGAAGCGCTAATATCTTCAATCTTCTAAAAATATCTTTACAGAAGCATCTGTTGTGGGTATTAGTAATGATTCTTACAACCCTCTTTTGCATAAGAGTTGCCCCAAAATAATATTCCGTATTCCATAATAGAATTAAAGTATGCATAATATACTAATTTAAGCATAACAGGCAGAGCTGAGTTTGAAGTTGCGGGTTCGATTCCCGACGACTGCTCACTATTAGTCACAGGTTTTCGTAGTTTTCCTTGCCGGTAAGCAAAACCTGAGGTGGCTCCTCTTTTATTAGGAGCTTTCTAGCCTTCATATATTGTACCCATCATTTTCATATTGTCATCTATTTGAGATATATAAGACTAGAGAAAACTTAGTGTGCGTTGCGGGTGTATGGATGCGTTTGTAGACAGTTTTTTACCCCGCACATACTTGTCCCGTCATCTGAATGTGGTCTCCCTTCGTTAATTTTCCTTCATCCCTTCCTCCCAGAAAGCTGCAAATGAGCGGTTCATTTATGTATACTGGCAGGGCCTCTGTACAGTATATGGCTTAAATAATTCAAAATTTTAGGTGAATGCACTCTCATTTTATAACGAATAAGGGGAAATATGCGTATATAATTGTATTACAATTCCATATTTATAACTTACTCAGGCAACGTCTAGAGAATACCTAGTTCTGTATAATTGGCCTTTATGTACGCTCATATATTGTATATATAAACTGTATTTAACATAATAAATATGTGTTATGTTAAAAATAAACTATGTGGTATTCTGTGTTCCGTTTAGTAATTGTATACTTCTTGATACCTACCCTATCACTGCACAGGGTTTCTAAAACAAAATTTTCGACAGTATAATGGTTTTGACTGTGATAGCTGATGGTTTTGCTTTCCACATAAGTTGGCAAGAAATGGCAGAGAAGATTAATATAAAAAAACAATGTTGTGGCGATGC
>JAUKNK010001373.1:0-7500 GCA_030765055.1 Mantis religiosa | reverse complement strand
ACCCCTTGAATAGCCCTGCCTTCGTATTCCTGTCTCGCACAGAATCGATCGCCACAACTCCTTTCAAACCCCGCTGTTGGCTAGAGTTGCAATGGGATTTAACTGCTAGAATGAAACTTCCTCCCCAAGAAGGCGCTGGCCATGCGTCGCGACGGCTCAACTTGAATCAGAAGAGACAATGATGGATGCTGCTACTTCTGTTTCCTTCCTTGCAAAGGTTCACAGTTCATCACTGTGGCTCAAGCGCTATGTTGTCGTTTGTTAACCAGAGTTACATTCTTTCCTTAGTTCTTTAGTTACTTCTCAATACTAACTAAAAGATCTTAAGTAAAAGGCATGATTGTATTTATACTCCACGTGAAAAGATTATAAATGTTTTGTGAAATGCTGGGTATGCAAATACGTGAAGAATACATCCAACCACCTTATGTACTATTGTGGGATAACCAGAAAGATCTCTTTCCTCCAGCCATAGAATGCTCTGGAAAGTAGTAAACGAACATCCCCCAAGTAAAGAGAAAGAGTGAGTGAGTGAGTGAGTGAGTGAGTGAGTGAGTGAGTGAGTGAGTGAGTGAGTGAGTGAGTGAGTGAGTGAGTGAGTGAGTGAGTGAGTGAGTGAGTGTGTGTGTGAGTGAGTGAGTGAGTGAGTGAGAGCATTTCAGTGTGAAAAAGGTGTTTTCAGATGAGCCTCTGACGACAGATGTGAGTGCAATGCAGAGAGCGCTGGTAATTTAACAGATCATAGTGTACAACTCCCCAGTGAATGAAATGAAAGGTAGCATGGTGGTACTTAATTACGCATTTACGAGTCGAAAAAGTGAGGTAAATGGGAAATTAAACTAATTCATATTAGTGTGGTGCCAATGATACTTAAGATAATTTAATGTAAGCAGAAGCGGCGCCAATATTAATTTCAGTCATTCCTGCCCTGGACCATTGATATTCTTCATTGAAAACAAAGTGAAGTGCTCATTTCTCATGCTGAAATTATTTTTATACTCTCAGATATTAACGATTTGTCAAAGACTTTCAAAGCTTTCTCAAGAAGTGGAAGATTTAAAAATACTGTTGATTTAATTGATGTATTGCATCCCTATCAACGAAACCAAAATCTCTAACTGAAAACATAAACTATGTAGCCCCACCACAAGCATGTGTATGATTCTTCTTAAAAGGGAGTGCAATTGTGAAATTGTATTCAAAATGTCATTATACATACATATTTTATTGTTTTGTACTGGGCTGTAGCGAAGTATGTCTTACATAACTAAAAGCCTTTCCGAAAATTTATAACACTTAAGAGTAATTGTGTACGTAGTGGAGGAATGAGGCACATCAGAGATAGGTACACAATTAGACCAGATGTATGGTTTGTTTTGCAAAGAACTACAAGGGCTGCCAAAATCGGCAGCAAGAGGGGTGGTATTACTAGATTTGGGTAATACAAATAGAGGGGAATAATAATAGAGAGAATGCTGAAATTCTGGTATAAGTGTATTAAAGGGCAGAAAGGGGAATTATTGGATATGTGCATGAAGCAACAGAAAAGCATTAAGAACACAAATAGTTGTTGGTCGGAATTGGAAAGAATGGTATCGAAGATAGAGATGCGAGATTTATGGAGACCAGAGGAGTCAAATCATTGCATTTTTTGGAAGGAAGTGAGATCCAGAGTACAAGGCATAGATAGATAGGACATTTCGGAAAGTATAGAACTGAAGAAATCTTTGAAACTTTATAAGCAGTTAAAGACAGAATGTGGTAAGGAAAAATATATAGATCAATGTGACGAAACTTGAAGAGAAGGCATAGCATGGATTAAAGTAGCAATAATATATCTAAAACGGTTGAGAAGTAATGAGGTAGGGATATGTGAATATTGTGGAGATGAAGAGAGCACTGTTCATTATCTGATTGAATGTAAGGAGTTAACAAATTGCAGGAGAAAAATATGGTATAAGAAATGGGCAGTGTGAGCAAAGAGGTAGGGGCGTTATGCATGTTAACGGGATGGACGAAAAGAAAAATAGATCTATTGGATAATTCTTATATAGGTTAAGGAAAAAGTGGATTCAGGGTAAAAGAAGTGAAGGTCAAGAAGAAATGACACCTAGCTTCTTAGGAAATCCAAAGAATTATGGCCAGGGGAGCTAAGTCAGCGAATAAATCTTGGGTCACGTTGCCGTAATTCTAGTTACTGTTTGCACACTCAATAAGTAGCTCTCCACAACTTCTGTATGTAGTTTGGGGCTGTAACTACATTATCTTTTATGCATAGTGCAGAACTCACGGAAAAAACTTTCATTAAATTTTAAAATCACAATTTCAGCATCTCACTCCGCGAAGCTGTTTATAATGCCAATAACAATATAAATCATTACAAAAGGACATTGCTTCTGACATAAAAGAGATTATTTCTAATTTGTCTTATTTTCGTCCGGAAATTAATTTGTTAATTTATAAGTTTAAGAGTTCCTTCATAATTCCATAGTTTAACATCGCTTCATTGCTTGAATAAAATAACTCTTGTGTTTTCAAACACAAATACCACGCTAGTATTGATATGAAAATGCAATTTCCAAGATTTATTAAAACATTATAACTATTGGAAATTAATTGTTCTTTCACACTAGCCGTGTGTAGGACGCAGAAACACGAGTCACTTGGAGAATTTAATATCATGTTGGCACGTTGGCCATAGTAGCTCAATGGTTAGAGCGCCTGGACGGAGACTAGAAGATCCGTGGTTCAAATCCCGGCTATAGCATTCAATTTTTCAGTCTGGCTCTACGCTTTCATAGTGCGTCCTACACACGGCTAGTGTAAAAGAACAATTAATTTACATTAATTGTACCTAATGGTGGTCCGAACTATAAAGCCTGGGCCTTTAAGTACTTACAGTATAGTAAGTCGCCATTAAGGTAGCTGTCTTATGTGTTTAAGAGAACTACTAGTGGTTTACAGGAAGAAACACGAGTCAGTTGGAGAATTTAGTGTCGTGTTGGCACGTTGGATGTAGTAGCTCAATTGGTCAGAGCGGCTGGACGGAAACCAGAAGATCCGTGATTCAAATCCCGGCTATGGCATTTAATTTTTCAGTCTGGCTCTACCCTTTCATTATAGCTATTATTTTCATATATGTCTAGTAAAGGTAATTTAAAATGGCAGACAAGTTCAGCGCTAAGTGACATCCATTAAAACAGTTATTGTATTTAAAATTATTAATTACATGATTTTTTTGTGTAATTTACGTCCTCCAACGTTAAGTCATATCGGACGATGAATGGAATGGGTAAAATGATGCACAAATGAGCCCAGGGTCCACAGAGCTTAGGGTTACCCGATATTCGTCTTTCAGGATAAGGGAAAACCCCGGAAAAAACCTTATGCAGGTAACTCGCCCTGACCGCGATTGGAACTCGGGACCTCTTGAACGTGAGGCAGACACGCTACCAACACGCTACCGAGACGGGCAAACTTTAAAATGAATACCGTTAGTAACAGTAGTAATTTTAACACGAACTAATATATTAAAACGTGGACCCTATTTTAACTACCGGATTCAAGGTGCTCCAAAGTCAACAAAACATTGAAATTATGAGGATTATTACACGTGCTCATGTACACACACACACACACACACACACACACACACACACACACACACACACACACACACATTCCTCTCTCTCTTATTTAAAGTAATTTAGTTTATATTATTGGATTGGATTAAACTACGGTACGGAGGGGATCTGGTACTGCAGCCAGTCTTCATCTATTGTACCCATGTCCCAAGTTGAGGCATTATTTATAAGTACCTCATTAAAGATATATGTGTAATATAAATAGTAATATATAAACAGGTGTGTGTAAATATCATGTGAATGGATATATAAAAATTTAATATGTGATTGTAAAATACTATAACATATGAGTTGATAAATGTTCCACAGAACGGATGCTTTTACTACTTGAAAAGAATGCTCCATAGAATTTTCAAAAGACAAAGCTAACGGTACATAACGGGACGAAGGCTTAGGGTTTCACAGCAGTCACTCCTTACTAAAGATATATAAGCAGGTAAAAGGTAAAGTCTGTCTAGTCAACGCGAGTGCGGTTTGCCCCTCAAAGGAAATTGCTCACCCGCCCACTAATGACCGTCATAAATCTATCTCCACACTTCAGAAATGGATCACTGGCGCTGAGGACCAACAGCAACCCTGATTTTCTCGAAGTAACAGTCGCATGTCTACTCCACGTGGAGTCTCAGTTGCCAAAGTTCCAATTTCCAGTTGATCTGCTTCACTACGTGCAGAAATTCGTTGTCTGTCACGATGTGGAGACCGTGGGAGGGAAATGCAGTGGTAAATGCAAATGAAGTAGTAGATAACTTTCAGTCAAGTGAAAATAATCAAAGTGATGACAGTAGTGTGAATCACTGGACCGAGTTATCTTACTGGAAAAGCCTCAAAAGCAAAGTTATAAGGGGAACTGTTTCTAAGCAAATTCAAGCGCTTGTTTTGAACACATATAAATATGTACTGACAAATAATCTTGGTAAGGGGTCATGCAATGAACGTGATACATTCTGGTATTCACAGAAATACAGTAAGAAATATTGTGAGGAAAGGAATACCAAAGAAGCCAATCAAGTGTGAAAACAAAAGGAAACGTTTCTCTAAAGTGGATAATTTCACGGGAGTTTTAATTCGTCGATAAATTTATAGATTCTATGCAAAAGGGAAAACTCCCACCTTAGACGAATTGGTTGCACATTTGCAAGAAATTTGTATTTTCCTTATCGACACTGCACTTTGCGGGGCCTTGTAAAGGAGATGGGCTTCAAATACCGCACTTTGAATAAGATAAGGGTAATTATGGAATCCAGTAGCATTGTAGCTTGGCGATAGATATCAAAACTAAGGAAGTTTAGCAGTAATGGACGTAAGATAATTTATTTAGACGAAACCTCGTATGATACCCATGACGTATCGAGAAAGGTGGCAACCTTGCAGAAAGATCTGTAATAAAAATCATAAAAAATGCTTTGAAGTTAAACAAATACATTACAAACATAACAAAGTTAAACAAAAATCATTTATGTAACTATTTTTACAATTCATAATGTAATAAAACTAAATTGATCGTGGGTTCGTTGAACTCCATTCAGCGCTTCCATCCAACTAAACCATATCCGTCATTTCGGCGTTCGTATAGCGCTCTATTGCTTGGAATTACTATCTAACTACGCGATAAATCCTCTCTGTTAAGACGGAATGTGTAGTTTTACACTGAAGAGCAATTTTGCAACGGTCGGGGTTATTAGCTGACTTTTGCACAAATAAGCACCCTTTGCCTAATTACCTGGAACTTAGACTAGAGTCACTGATAACCAGCAAGAAGATATGTTTTTGTTTTCGTGGCACGTTCGTCCCAATATCTTTTAGGTTCATACATCAGGGGTTCCTGCGCTGCCTAATCAGAAAATCATGTACTATTTAATGTTGCATAAAATCATCGGTTAGCGTGTAGTGACTCTTGTAGATAGCCCTACTTCAGGGAGTTGCAACCCTGCCCACGCGATGTACCAGGTTCCCCTGCCCCGAGGGGTTAGTACCTGGAAAGCTGCCCTCGCCCAGGGATACGGTCGAAGACCTCAACGGCGGGATAAGCGATGAAGAAGAACTTTCTTCTAACGGTTAGACTGACGGAAGAGGCATCCAATCTTCAGGGAATAAGTGAAGACCCATCTCCGGGGTACCAATTAGAAAGTCCTCAACGGCCAAAGAGGGCGGAAGAGGCCACCCTCTGCCCGGGGCTAATACAGGCAAGAGTTTTGTTGAGACGCTCAAAGAGGCAGCCCCTCTCTCAATTTACTTTGTGATACGTTGGTGGCGTGTCCAAGGGACATAATATTACTCATAAGCTCCAAAGAAAAAGCAGGATAGATCCACTTGGTATTGGGCAGACCAATTTGGAGCCGGAATGCGTTAAACAATCCAAAGCCGTGAGGTAGAAGATGAAAAAGAATAAAATTATACCTGACAGAATTTTGAAGCTACGACACGGAAATTCGGACCAGTTAAGCTATAAACTAGGCAACGGCTATAAGCGTTCGATGTCGTTTTGAAACAACGTGTATGAAGACTCAAGAAGGAGTTGAAGAGGGCCTAAGTTTAAGGGAACTCCACGGTAGAAGTCAGTTAAGAGAACTAAGCACAATCTGGCAAAACCTCATTGGGGAAGAACATTCTGGCGAGATTTGAACTGAGGGCCTCCCGAATGCAAGCCTCATTCACGGAGCTAGACACACTAGCCGTCAACATCAGGTAATAAAGTGTATAATGTAGAAAATATAGACACAAAACAATATTCAGAATGCTATGAAAGGACAGAAGTATTATATGAGTAATTTTTGTTTCGGCTTATCGCCAACATGTGTATTCAGCTAGTCATTTAGCATATATTCATGTGTGAAGCTCATTTGTGCTCCATGAATATCTATTAATATTGATAGCTTTCATAAATATGTAGATTTAAATTAATACTGGTTTGTGAAATGTAACGATATTGAAAAATGTCATCTTTATTTAATCACATAGTTGTTCAAGGCGGTTCATTAAACTATTAATTTTTCTCGCCCGTTTTATATTCTTTTGCATATCTTTGCGTATGCATTAAAATTAAGCATTTTAATTTTGGTAAACTACTGGGTAAATTTATGATCTGATATAACAAAAGAACTTCAAAGTAAAGCTTCACATTTGTGACAAATCTCAGGGGATGCTATTTTTTCGCTTTCATCGCCGAATATATTAACAGGGGTGTGGAAAGTTAGAGTCAGACTGAAAAATTCAATGCCACAGCTGGGATTTGAACCACGGATCGTCTGGTTGCCATCCAGCCACTCTAATCCTTGAGCTACTATGGCCAACGTGCCGACATGACATTAAATTCTCAAACTAACTCGTGGTTTTCCCGGTAACCCACTTAGGAGTTCTCATAAACACATCAGGCAACTACATTAATGGCGACTTACTATGCTGTAAGTACATTAAGGCCCGGGCTTTATAGTTAACCACTGTTAGGCGAATTAATGGAGATTAATTGTTCTTTCAGACTGGCGTGTGTAGGCTAAAGTAAGGAAAGGTAGAGTCAGAGTGAAAAATTCAATGTCATAGCCGGGATTTGAACCACGGATCTTCTGGTTGCCGTCCAGCCGCTCTAATCCTTGAGCTACTATGGCCAATGTGCCGACATGATATTATATTCTCCAATTGACTCATGCTTTTCCGGGTAAACCATTTAGAAGTTCTCATAAACAAATGAGACAGCTACCTTTCTGGCGACTTACAACGTGTAAGCACTTTAAGGCCCGGGCTTTATAGTTAACCACTATTAGGTCAATTAATGGAAATTAATTGTTCTTTCACACTGGTCGTGTGTAGACTAAAGTACGGAAAGGTAGAGTCAGACTGAAAAATTCAATGCCATAGCCGG
>JAUKNK010001372.1:0-23698 GCA_030765055.1 Mantis religiosa | reverse complement strand
GTTGGCCATGGTAGCACAATGGGTTAGAGCGATTGGACGGAAACTAGGAGATCCGTGGTTCAAATCCCGGCCATGGCATTGAATTTTTCATGTTGACTCTATTATAATCTTGAATTTTCTGTGAATAGCTTCTTAAGTCGTGACAAACTTTTATAATTGGAAAATTATAACCGATAGTAAAACTGAGCGGTTTAGAGCTTATTCTTTCTCATAAAATGAAAATAAATATAATTACAGAAATAAAAGAAATGGACAGGAGGTGACAACCTAAAATGTATTTAAAACACATACTGCGGTCAGAGTGTTTTGTCCCCATTTTCAGTTTCCAAAATATTCGTTCTAATTACAACATAATGTGTAATGGAATATTTTTTGCAAACGTTTGTTTTGATTATGAGGTGTACTATATAAAAATGAGCATTCGTAGGATTAGTGTGTATGAGAGAGGGAGGGTGAGCGAGTGAGAGAGAAATTGACAGAAGGGAGAGAGAAGTAATAAACAATACTGGGTAGAATTGAGATTAAACTGCCTTTACTTGCTTTCTTACTTTGTTTCTTTCGCTCTCTCTTCCTCCCTCCATCCAATTATGTGTGACTGTGACCTGGCGTCTCCATGAATTATAGTATTCTGTAAATTACTCTTTTAAAGCCCTATTTTTCTACATATTTTATGTGAAGCATGAAAGATAATGTTCAAAAGAATTGATTTCAGTTAATTTATAACCTCAGCCTACACTTAATTGCTATAGTTATGCATAGATTGCCCGACTGTTACAGACGTTTTTCACTAGCTCAAATGAAGTACCTCGAACATCTAATATGACAAAATTAAACAGCAATGAACCTTTATTCGATAATGATTAATGATTCATGTTTATATTATAGCATTGTATGTTTTTCCAGCAAGTTCTACATTTCTTCTTTGTAAATTTCAGGGAGAATTGCTAGTGCCTAATGTCTTATTTTTAGAAAAACATTTAATGGGTACTAATTGTCCAGATGGACATTTTTGAAAAAAATAAATGCACATGTATAGAAAGTCTCTGGTTTTAAGTTTTTCTTGTAGCGTTAATGTCCACACACTAGCGCACGTCAAAGCATAATTTTCGTTTATTTCTTCCTTTTTATAATCAGGGGATAGCGAAACTTATCCTAGGAAACTTTCGGCATTGAATGTTCGAATGGAATGAAATATTTTATCCCAGACAGCGGGCAGAGGAAGCAAAAAATTGAGCTAACTCATTGCTCCACTAATATGAACGATTTCCAAAAGCAACCTGTGGATTTATTTTACTGAACTATTGAGAATGACGATGCACTATTAAATTAAAAGCTTCTGGATTAAGTAAAGTGGTAATTAACATGCGCAATGTTTAAAATTGTAAAAATAACTGCTTTACAGCAAACTGTATATGTAATTTAACTTGAAGGAAGTTTTGCAAATGGTAGTCCTTAATGACTCCCTGACGTGCTTGATGAATTTTAAGTGCTTTAAGAGGATCAGTATTATATTAATATTAATGTTTTATGCATTGCTATTATCATCAATAAATCTCATTTCATCCACACGTATTAGTAATTGAACTTGCACCCAATTTCAGTCGTTTGTGTTACACTGCATTGTAGTAATCCTTTTCAAGCCAAATACTTCTGTCATTTATAAATATTGTTGTAGATGATGTTAGAATGAAAGCCGGTTTGAGTTTTCTCAGGAATGAGAAATTTCTTCCAAAGTTCACGGTTTACGTGTTCAAAATTAACTCAGTTTATAGTATATTGTAGAGGCAGAGTGTCATTGTACAAAAGCTATTGAAAACGGGTTCGAAACTCGGTACAGGGAGAAAGTTGTGTTATGATTGGTCGACACTCAGTGCACTCACCTTGTGAAATCCTTATTGAGCAATTGAGCATCTGCCTGATTGAAGTAGTAGCTCTTGATCTACCTAATCGCTGAAGGACTTGGCATATAGACTATGTCTTCCCTAATACAGGTACAGAACTCCTTTTATGAAAGGGGGTAGAGAGTGCAGCGGTCATGTGCCAAGCTTTGCAGGTCATGGTCTGATTCGCCATGGAATTTACTCAGCAATAGTGGTAGTGATAGGTAACATTTCGAAGTTTCTTATATAACACGTAAAAATACTCATTTGTCCCAAAATAGATATTCCATGTATGCGAATATAAAATTGGCTAGTAAAATTAATTATGATGGAACATAGATATTAAAATGTGTTCCATACTCTGAGCTATCAGATTTCTCGAAGTCCCAGATAAAATGAACCGCAAGATAAATTGGTTGTCGTGAAGTTTGGTAATCCTATTTCCCTTCCCACAATTCTGCCATTAAAACCAATTAAAATTTAATTAGCAGGCGATATGCCGTGGAACTAACTTTAGGCTCAAGTTTATGTACTGAAGATACAACAGCAGTTTCGTGTACATTTGAAAAGTAAGTTAGATAGATAACTGTATAAAGAGTTGTTTTAAAAAATGAGTGACGAAAAAATTTTAATTGGATCTTCAGAATCTCCTTGTTATATTTTACAGCCTTCATATCAAAAACAGATCGTAGTTCTGACAGCGCCACGCAAATAAAAGAGTAATATGCGTTGGGGTTCAAGGAATAAACTTCTTGATCTGTAATCAAGGAAATGTTCAACAGTGAATCACATCTTCTGATGGAATTAAAAGTCGTGTTAAAATATGTATTAGCTGCTAATGATTTATTTTTAAATTTAATCGCAATGGTTAAAGTTACTACTAGGGCCGTTTTTTTTTTCAACCTCCGATAGACTATAACTAAAGACAAGTTCATAGAAAACAATTATTTTACTACCAGAAGTTTTGTACACTTGTGGTTGCTTTTCAACATAATCACCGAAAAGATTGATACATTTATCATACCTGTGGACAAGCTCTACAATACCCTCTGCAAAAAATGTTACTGCCAATGATTTCAAATGAGCATTGATGTTGTTTTGAAGATGCATCCATTGTTGTGATTGTAGTTTTGTTTCCGGTGTGTCGTATTGGATCCAAGTTTCATCTCCAGGAACAATTGATTTTAAAAAGTTTTCTCCTTCATCGTGATAACGGTCAAGGAAATTCAAAGCCTCTATGTCATCTGGCGCTGAAAAAGACGATCTGTGCATATATTCAATAATCTTTATTTCCACTGCGAGGCACAGGAGCATCGCTAGTTATAGATCCCCATGTTCGGTTTTCAGGAAGGTAGCTATTGGCTTCATTTCGTATTGCATATTTCTGAGTAATACCAGTTAAGAATGTGATGTATTTTTGAAAACGGACATGCTACGCCTGTGTTTGCTCTTTCGTGATAGGTTCACTATCCCATCCAGCTCGTGTGTTTTTTGCCGTTGGGTTTACATTATATCTGTATGGTGTTAACTTCTTTTGATCATTGGTGTTCAGCGCAAATTCAAATAATTTCCTAACGTGAATTTCCCAGAATTATTCATCTTGTAACAGACTGCATCTTAGCATTATTTTATCCTTGTGTGCTGTTGTTACCACATTTTTGTGTTTACTCTTACGCAAAATTGAACATCCAGATTTCCGAGGAAGCACATAACGCCAAAACAAGGAGCCAGACCATTTGCTGGAGGGTTCAAGAGAGAAAGAGGGAGGCAGAACACCGTAATTCTTTCCCAAGATTTGATTGTTTTTCCGAGGAAGAGACACGAAATTTTCAAGAAAAACCTCCACCTCAAATTAGTGTTTACGTGGAAAAGTTGTGTAATTATTATTTTCTCAAAATTTGTTGAAATAAATTGGATCAAAATGCCGTATGTTTAAGATCCGATGATAGCTGGTGAAGTTCATTATTGGTTATTTTATACAACATATACGTTGTTTTGTTTCTCAGGATATTATGCAAAGAAAGACTGACCCTCGTTTCATTCCCATAATTCCCTTAAACCTGCAACATAATTTCTAACGAAGCAATTTCTACAAACTTTTAGCTCGATTTAAATTAATGTAGAAAAATACATTCTGTAGATCACGATAAAAATAAACTCTAGTGGTCATGTCAGCGAATAAGCCATCAGAATTTTAACATCTATGGTCAGTTATAAACATGCTTCTACTTAAAGTTCATTAAGAGTTCTTTTCAAACTATCTCAACGACTTTTACACAGCAAGGTAATAATAGTAATAATAATAGTAATAATAATAATAATAATAATAATAATAATAATAATAATAATAATATAAATTTATTAATATGAAATAATGAACCGTTCTTACCTAATACACAAAACACCGAGAGCTGGTGCTCATATTTATAGGTCTTCTGAGAGAGGTTATCTGTAAAGTTTATTCAGATATTTTTACTTTCTCGAGAGCAGTGAAGAGAGAGGTTGGAGTAGCGAAGAAAAGCAATTAATATAGATATTGCTGTTCCTGAAAGTTTCCAAATCCAAGAAAGAATATTAATTTAGCGAGAAAAAAATCCGCGGTTTCGCTGAGAAAAGGTGGTAATTCCTGAGGTAATGGGGCTCCAGGGCTAATTGGATTGGAGCAAGTTATCTCTTACAGTTGGCGAAACTTTCTCCTATAACTCGCCGAAAGGGCGACGCGAGTGGAGGAAAGGGGGTTGTATAGAAAAAAGCAAGGGTCTGGATAGTCTCAAGTTGGGTCTAAAAAACCTAGCACATCTTTCTTACGTGCATATTGCCCACCAGGGTATCCTTACAAGTTAGCACACTTTTGATTGGTGTGCTACATGCAAGAAACGCAGAAGAGGAAGAGGTTCCTAAATGATGAACCGTTAATTGAACAAAAATTAATATTTAAATACATCGATCTTTCAGAATATGTCGTACTTACATTCGTACATCTCGTCCATTTATTATTCAATACTTCACTACAGTTTGTTCACCAAGAGAATGAAATAAACATAAACCACCGTTTGTATCCCTCGACGTCCACGTGCGTTTGCACTAACAGAACACAGTTATCGCTACCTTTTAATAAGCCGCTTTCACCACTTAAAGGATACATTTATTCGAAATAAATATAAGTAACATGCAGCACACAGTCATGGAATTTAATTCCTATGCCGTCATCTTCATCCCTCTCATTTGAGCTGGAAAGTGGTGTCTTCGTTACCGGGAGTTCTAACCTCTCAACTGTGGATATTTCTTTGTGTGCACTGTAAATACTTCAAAAACTGAGACTCCGTATGTTAATTTTACTACTTCATCGATAGCAAGTTCTGGATATTCCTCGCAAAAGTTGTCAAACACATTCAATATTAAAGTCCTTTCATCACTTTGTAAGGATTTTGTCTGACAGCACTCGGTCGTCCCCATATGTATACTGTTTTGCCTTTTTTCTTGATGCCCCCTCTTCCACATCCCAGTTACGCCGTATAGGCTAGTTAAAAATGTTTAGTATTCAACATTTTGTGCTTTAGAAGAAATAAAATGAGCTATTAAACTTTACTACTCTCTGGAGTGTTATATAAAGGGTGAATGCTTACAAGCCGTGAAGAAGGAGCACTATGGTCAAAACACACGTGGTTTTGTTTATGTGTACTTTCCGAATTACTGACAGAGAGACTTGCGAAAAGTCGTAAAGTCCAACAAATACCTTATCCACCGTATGCTGCACTTTTAATTTCAATTGGATCCAGCACGTTTGTGTGTAGGATGACCTGTTCTAATAATCGGTTATGCATAGCGCTTAGGGCTCTGAACTTACTGTCAGTCTTCATCTCATTAATTCATGAGATTTATCTCGAAAAGAAAAATAGGAGGGTTCTGTTCCACTATATTACGAAAATTGTAAAAGTTGATGCTTCATTGCTAGATATATACAACGAAATATTCTCTGTTTTGAACATATTATGGCAAACTTAACCCAAAATTAAAATAATATTGTTTCCTTCAAAAGCCTGCCAACATTGACTTACAAGCCTTTGTTAGTAGATTACTTTGGAATAGTATCAAGTTTCTTTTTTACTTTGTCTTACACGTAAATAGTAGTAGAGAAGAGATCGTATTCCACACAAAAATTTTATATAGAGATTTCATGGAGGTACAGATTTTGAATCAAAAAAAAAAACAAAAAAAAAACAAACAAATTAAGTCTACGTGCGTGTATGTTTTTTGTGTAATTTACGTCCTCCAACGTTAAGTCATTTCGGACGATCGGACGATGAATGAAATGGGTGACATGATGCTCAAATGCGCCCAGGGTCCTTAGAGCTTAGAGTTAACCTAACATTCATATTTCAAGATGAGGGAAAACCCGAAAAAAACCTTAACCAGGTCACTTGTCCTAACCGAGATTTGAACTCGGGACCTCTTGAGCGTGAGGCAGGCACGTTAGTGTGTGTATGTGTTTTTGTTTTTTGACAGAATAACTCAATAACAAAAAGACTGTTAAATGCTAAACTTATATTGAAGTTCAGCATCTTTCATGAATGCTATTTTTACAGGTAAAGTTGCCCTTCCCAATCTTCCTATCACTTGGAAAATGTTTCTATATTCTTTACTTGTCTTAAAAAAGACTCTAATGTTCTTATCAATTTCAATTCCTAATATTGTGCAGGTCTTCAATTGTTTGTAAACCTGATTCCACTAGGAATAAATTGTATATAATTTTGAATCATTGGTTTACCGTAAGGGAGAAGAGATATTCTCCAAGAAGGTAAAGCTCGTTGAAATATATAATTTATATTAAATCATTTTTAACATTAGCCATTTTCGAAGTACATTTCTAAGTTTTATGCTGCAGCTAAAGACAACTATACGCGGCCATTCTTCGTAAGATTTAATTAGCAATTTAATTTAATTAACAATGGTGTATATAAACATTTGTTTTTTGAATTCTCTGTTTTACATGTAACCAAATACATATTGCTTTATTTAAAATTGGTTCTTGTCAAAAGTAATTCCAGAGATAAGCTAAAAGTGACTTATTTTTAATAAGTAAGAACTGTAATATAAAATTAGCTATATCTTATAATGAGTAGACAAAGTATTGTTAATGTAACGTATTTTCTTTTGTTACAGGTGAGTAAATCTCTTCGTAGTTTAGAGGAGTGGAGCATTATGCACGAAGAGGCTGATACTGGCTGCAAGTTGTGTACTGAAGGATGCAATGGAATCGTGAGACAACGGCAGCTGACTGGTTCTTGGAACATTTCCCATTGTGCAGCCCTTAATTTCAAGTGGACCACATGACGTTATTAAAACGCACCCACACAAAACTTTTCATTAAAACCACTAAGTCTGGTTCAGCTATTACAGATTTTGTGTGTTCCACACATCACAACATATCAATTTAATTAAAACGCTTGTCGTGTTTACCAAGATCCTGTATATATGCACTGAACGAAAGCTACATTGGGTTGCTCACTCAAAGGTTTACAGCTTCCACTGAAATGTCTAGTATGCCCAAAGTACACTCTCCATGAAATGTAAATTGGTGTTTATTGTATATTTATAAAACACTTTAGTAAGAATTTGTGTAACATTTTTTAGGATTAGCAAAGAAAAATAGCTTAAACCATTAACTCTTGTGATTATGAGAACGTTTATTAAATTAAAATACAGGTATCCAAAATCTATTTGTCTTGCATTTTTATTAAAACTAATCGGCGACTAGAACTAAGGACATATTGTTCACAGGTCCATGAAAGGTTAATTGAATGTGGTTAACGAAACAATTGCGTAACACTTCACATTCATTATTTTAAAGAAATAGTTGAATTCTTAAACAAAATTAAATTTTGAGACATTGATGTTATATCACATGCTTTATGTTAAGTAGTGCAAGTCTCAAGCGCCTTTATGTACTCGTATTATATGTCATTTGGTAACTCTTGTGGCTTTCCGGAATAGTGATGTTTACTTTCCCTACTACTTGCTTGAAGGTAGCGGAAGTAAGCACATTGCACTCACAAATTCAATGCAATGTATCTGCGGAAGTATAAGTTTTGAGACTCTAAATGTTTTCTTCCAAAGTCATTTTTAGATCAAAAATGTCCATGTATGTGTGTATGTTAACATAAGGAACTCAAAAGAAAAAGAAAATTTGCTTAAATATTTAAGTTCAACATCCCGTAAACATTCAAAACGACGCTCTGGAAGCACTCCTTGTACCAAATTGCCCTTCAAACCGAAAATTTAAGAGAAAACACTCAAACTATTTTGAATAAAATACCATATGTTTAATGATATTTTCACTGCAAAATTTCTCTTAGTTTGATGTTCTCTTAATTTTGTATGATTTTTGCATTGATGGTAAGATAGACAAAATCTTGCTACATAAAGATGTATATACGTTAAAACTCATGATTTGTGACAAAGAACTTTTTTGTGGAGTTAACTGTTTCCGAGTCATTCCTTGTTATTGGTTTGAATCTTCATATCCTTCTACGTTTCTCAAATGGGAAGCCATTATTTTGTTTTTCCCCTCCTATTGATATACAGAGAAACGAATTTTTAGCCATAACATGGCTATACATTCTTAAAATTTTTTATTGTTATTTAAGTCTACTGTATGTCCCTATATCCATAGTTCCAAAAAACGTATATGAATGAAACCTTTCTGACTGTTGGTTTATCTATATTGATATGAAGTAGATACAAGAATAGGGTTATATAAGGGTAGTTTTGACGAATGGTCTCTTTTCTCTTTTCCGATACCCCCTTAATTGCATGAAATATTTCATCAAAACTTCAAAAATTCTCTAAGGGAATTTTATACATTTCTTAATATTTACAACCATTGACTTTCCTTTCTCTACTATTTAACTATGGTAAGTAGAGAAAGTACTTAATTACCAAAGTTGGATACCAGAAATTGGATAGTGAAATTTCGAAATTATCCAGATTATGTGAAAATCTCTACAGCTATACCTAGTATACAATATATAGGGAAGTTGACGGTTCCAAACCGTTTAATTATACGTCTATGTTGCTTGTACCTGTTATATTGAAAAAAAAAAATATTGAAAATGCCATAGTGCAACAATTATATTTTGAAGAAAATGACTCTGCTGGGATTTAAATATTTTTTGTGAAAAATATGGCCATAAGAATCATGAAAGGTTTGAGAAAATCTCAGACCTTGTTGCTTTAATTTAACCTTTTTAGTTTTTTTATTTTTTTTTTATTTTTATTAAACCACCTACACCTACCATCCACCAAACAAAGTCTTGGTTTCAGAAGTTCTTGCAAATAGCAGCAGACCTAGTTTGTTTCTCTTCGAGGAAAGGATTCATTTATTAAATGCAGAGCTTTTGATATGTGTTATTAGCCACAAAAATGACAACACACTAAAATATATGTCAATTAAAATATAATTAAGGAATTAATGCCAGATTTACAGTGGAATATTACACTGTGCGAAAATAACCATCATCTTCTCTACTTCGGAAAGGATAACTTTCCTTTAATTGGAAGATGAGGTGCATTTCATTCGGCCGTAATAGCTTAAGTTCACGAAACTAACACATCAACTGCCAACTCTAGACCAGGCAAACTTCAACTGTCTTCGCTGTCCATATAGCGCTCGAAACAGTGGCAATAAGTGAGATAAGTGCCCGACTCGGCATTTCCCACAAGAAATGTTAACTGTTTTTAATTTAGGAAGACGTCAAGAAAATACGGAACTTACTCGCGTTTCAACAAGAATTCTGGGACGTAGGACACAAATGAAAAAGGGAACGGTCTCATTTTTTGCTGCTTAAACGGCAGGCTCAGCAATAAGGTAATATACAACGCATATGATTGCAAACATCAGATTTTTTACAATTCGGCTGGTGGATCGTTACCGATTGTTGAATACATGCACTGTTATGGTCACACTTAAACAAGTTATTAATTTGCTAATTGTTTCCTATTATTAGTTTACACATTCAGCTATTTTTCCATTTGTAATTGAAATAATTGTAAACTCAACCTCCTTTTGAGACAGAAGTTGGAAGTGATAGTAAAATGTTTACATTTGTCCTGAACAATTCAAATAACAAGGAAGTTCTCCAAGTTAGTCATAAATTATATGTTTTGACGAGATCAAACGTCTTTCTTTATTTTCGTTTTTTGCAATAAGATTTTATTTATCTATAAAAGTTCACAAGTTACGCAAAAGTCATCCGGGTTGAAGAGAACTTCTGGGGATATTCATAGAAAACTGATGATATACTTTTCACCTGTCATTAAATATCTTAAAAGACATCGCGTTTTAATAAAGTTGTTAGGAAAACATTTTGAGAAAATCAAATTTTTTGAAAAATGTTCTACACAAAGGGTAACTTGAGTTGAAGATTTTCTTTGTAAAGCATGGTGTGGCACTTTGGAATATGCAGAATTTAAATACTAAGTTATGTATTTAATCGGGTTTTCGTTTTTGAGTTGAACAAACATGGAGGTTTTGTAAAAGCTTTTCTTATTCTTTTGCTTTTTCTTTTTGATTCAGGAGATCCCAAAACACGTATTTACGATAAAATACCGATATTTGGAAATTTTGGGTGGAATGCAGTACGGAGGAAATAAAAAGGAAGATTGGATCTGTATCTCGATAACCCGAAAACTACGAGCTCTACTTTTATTTTATATACATAAGGTATTTTATTGAACAAAATAATGCAGTAAATGAAAACTATGACTACGTCTGATCACTTGTGATTTCCAAAATAAATGCAAATAATGTGCGTGCGTGTTGCTATAGCCAAAGGAATAGCGTGAAATCTCGCCAGGAAAGCGCTCTTAGGAGTTGGTTTGTGTGCTATGAATATAAACGAACATAATCTTGTCCTACGCTTTTGTAAACTTTGGACATATCGCTTTTGAGTAATTTAGTTTGATCGTTGGCGGAGAGCCAGAGGATTAGACACTACATAGTAAATTACTAAGAGAGTTAAATCCTCTTCGTTTTGTGCCTGCTGTTCCTGTAAAGCAATTATTCGGCTTCCAGCTTAGCAATCCAGTCGCGTTGTAAAGAGAATCGTAAGTTGTTGGTTAAGCTGCTAACAATTTATTATGTTTATCATATAATAATAATGTTGGTCTTTAAGTTTACATAAGAATCGCCTGAATTTAAACTTCTTTCACTTTCTTATATAGTCCATTTTATAGTTAAACTGACATCGCAACTAAGGTCTATAGCTCACAGCAGTAAAGAGGAACCAACACCTACCTTCACGTGGGGAAGATATTCTGATGTATCCGGCTAAAGCTAGATAATGTGACTTTGTGGATTCGTAGAATTAAAAGTCTTGAGTGCAAAAATTTAAAATAATTTTATTGCAGTAAACAATAACTTTGTAATCCCCTTGCTGCAGTAAAAATGACGTGACATACACACAACAGTGTTCAAGGTCGTATTGTACCACTGCCACTGCCACTTGTACACCTCAAATGCCCACACACTCACAATTACTTCACAGCTGCACACACAACTAACAACTCGCTCAACTGACACTTTGCGGGTTTTTACACCTCCAGTCATTTTTCTAGAATTCTGTCGATCGTTCGATAACAAGTGCGATGCAGGGAGAAAGACCTAACTATCTCTGTCTCTTTCTCTTCCTGTTTCTCTCTCTCGGCAAGCGTCTAGCTCTGCTTCCACGCGCCGGCTGCGGCTTGCGGCACACAATGCCTCGGCGACAATATGAATCGATCCTATCATATTGTCTCCTAATTATCGGAAGGCCCGACCAGCTAGCAGCCGGGTAGGCGACAGGAGGCATTTAGCTCACGCCTACCCATTTGTCTTGTAGCGCTAACGAGGGGGATGGTTGGAAAAACATCGCTAGCCATCTCTTTCCCCCTCATTGACGTCTGGAACCTTCAGGATGATTCACTGAACCGCGAGACTTCCAGAAACAGCGATATTCCTATAAAAAGTGGTTGCAGTTGGCGAGTCAGTCAGTTCTTGGCCAGCAGCCGTAGGAGCGCCGAGTGAGTGAACGGACTGGAAGACTGTACGTGTATCAGAGGAGTTGTACGTAATTGTGAGTGTAGGGTGGACCTGTGACAAACGAACTGGTGAGTTGTAAATGTGTGCGCTACGTAATTCTGTGTAATCGGCAAGTGTTCCAACTGTAATTCGGTGGAAATAAAGAACATTTTGAGTTTGTGCAATTGGACTTTTAATTTCACGAACCCACAAAGTCACAATATCGACCCGTGCGAAATGTAGGGATGATTCTTGCAACCGTCCAAATCTCTAGTATCAGTATCGCTGCTATAAGCCTCAAGTAACGCTGATGATATTGACATGCATTTTTGCCATGGGCTATCATTTTTAAATCAACGATTACTGTTCAAGTTCAATGTAGTGCTTTAGAGCAGTTAAAATAGTGCTCTACATTCACATGCTCACTAGAATATGTTGTTACGCCTGCCTCTGTGGTGTAGAAGTAGCGTGTCTGCATCAAAAGATAAACCGAGTTCGAATATTGGCTAGGATCGGTTGCCCGTATAAGGTTTTTACGCTGGTTTTCTTTACTCTTAAAACAATTATTTTGTTTAACTTCAAACTATGTGGAGATTGAGATTTTCCGATATGACTTAAGCTAAACGGAAAGAAAAATGTGGTCATTGCAGCAGTTCATATTCAATACATTGGCAGTAGTGTCTCACTGCACAGGAATGTGTATGACCCATTCCCTGAAGTGTGGCAATTAAAAAAAAGATTTTGTGTTAATTTGATTTTCGTTTACTTAAGTAGTTTAAATAAAGTTATCGTTATTCTTATTTACCTGTATATAAAGTAATTTAATTAATTTTAAAGAAAATTGTGTTAAATAACAAAAATATATATTGCCAAAGTGCAAAATACAAAAATTTGAAATGTAAACCATAGTTATCTGGAGCATTTTAGCTTCTTAGGTTCAACGTCATTCTATATCGTGATACATTCATATAAAATTTCTCCGAGCTGGCAACTTTTGACAAAACACTTTGATTTCCATAAAAGGATATTGCAATGTGAGTTTGATACACAAATTTCCTGTCCAAACAATATTTTCCTGTCCATGGAAACGTATTGCATCATATTATTGGAGTGAATGAAGCTACTTTTGTAAGCATTCTGTTTTCAAAGCTTTCCGATATTTGAGGGAATTCACTCAACATCCCAGTGCAGTGGAGATATAAATTGCGATTGGAAGTGTATTGCTCATTTTCTTTAGGTCTTCTCTTCGAATTTTTTGGGGTAGTAATTCTATGTCATTTTTGTCCTTTCTTGTTCACATTTACTTCCATTTAGAAGCTTCTGAGATTTTCTAGATTAGCAATATAGAGAATTCAAGATCAGTATACAATATGTGGAGTAAGAAGATAATACAGTACATATTATAAACATATAATATATAGTATATACATAAATAAGATAAGACATGTAAAACCAACAAATCTGACAGAAGAATATGAAATGAATTGGTATAGGAAATGTACAGGGTAGACCTCATCCGAGACTAGCACTAAACTCAATGCCCATTTGCGTGCTTTTAACCCTTTGAATCAGGAATAGTCGTGATAGTTATGGAGAAAGAAAGTGTACTGGCCATCTACTCCAAGTCGAAGGTCGCGGGTTTGAGACTTGGCAACCGGAATCAAATGTGCCTGTGGTAAAGGATGTGGGAGTGCCCATGTAAAATAATCGATGTAAAGGCACGCGTGAATGATGACAAGGTTATCATTTGACTGCGGTTGCATGGATTTTGCTTCTTTTCTTATAATTTCTTCTTATAGGGACAGTGCAGCATTACAAATAGGGAAAAAAATGATTATGTCCATTATAATCGACACCGTGACTGAAATGGTTAAGCTGTAGGCAGCGCTATCAACTGAACATGTAAAGCATTGCAATAGTGACTTCACACTCTAAAAGTGCTAAGTGTTTTGAGTAGCTTAGTCGTTTAGCGCTGGCTTACAGCTTACTGATCCCAAGGTCTTGGGTTCAAAACCGGCTCTGACCACTGGTTTTTAAGTGCGTTAAAAGCGACAGCTCCATGTCAGTAGATTTACTGGTATGTAATAGAGCTCCTTCGGGACGAAATCCCGGTACACCGGCGGCTGATATGATCCCGGTAATTGATTGCGTCGTTATCAAAGAGCGAATATACAGTGCGATTCATATAAACCTGAACCATAATTTCCCTTTGAAAACTCGTAGAATGTAAAAATTGGTTTTAAAGATCTCAGTGGCTCTGGGAGAATTGCCAGCACTGATAATTGTTGACAGTCTTAACACTGTAGACACTGAAGTTTATATGAGTATTTTCAAGACAATTGTGGAGCAGCTGGTTGATATCGAATTGAGAGAAGGTTATTTCCAGCAATATGGAGCGACGTGCCGTACATCTAATGACACCATGGAACTTGTAAACAGTTTCTTTGATAATCGAATAATCGCAAAAGATCTGAGGCCCCTCAGATCCCCTGACCTAACCTTACCGGATTTTTTCTTATGGGGGTATCTAAAAATAGAGTGTACAAGAATAGGCTACAGACAATTGTTCTCAAGGAATCCATTCAAACCGAAATAAATAAAATTGGCGAGGATGCTAATACTTCAGAGAATATAGTGAGACGAGTGCATACTTGTATAGATGCTGGCGGAGGACACTTCCAACATTTTCTCTGGGATGTAAATAGTGTAATGTAATTTTTCAATTATGCATTATATTCTCCCAAAGTTGCACGTGTGTCCTATTATTGTTTCAAAAGTTATGGCCTATTGAAATGGTTCAGGTTTATATGGATCGTACCATATATTTAGGTACTAAAATCTCAAATAATTGTAAGATTTTCTCGTGTAATTTTTGTGTCATTCATTTTTTACATTCGGATATTGTTTTATATTCTGTGTAAAATTCAGGATGATTGTATTTTCTCAGGTACACACCTCGCATGCACAAGAACCTACGATGTGTTTTAAACATTTTTATAAAAGTTTAAGTCTCGTTGGAGCAAGAGTATATGTATTCTAATGTTCGACAACTAGTGTTAAGGACAGCATAGCGACTACAATTTATTCAAAGGATCATTAAAATGCAAGTTTCTCTTTGCCAGTCGTCTGTATTGATCTTTTAAATGGAAGCTATTCTTCATGTGTCTATTACAGTCGTCAGAGGTACAAACGAAAGAGCTTACGCAAGAGCTGCATATGATCCTTTATACGATCTAAGTAAGAGTGGCGTTTTAAACCAACAAGTATGAGTTAAGAAAGGAGGAGGAAACTTGTTGCGAATGCCAGCTGCTAATTGAACTCAATTAAGAAGAGTGTGACTAAAAGTGGCTTTTGTATGCACGTTCTGAGCCACTCAACTTTCTGCTGCATCTCCATGCTCTTCTGCAGCTTTTTTCAGAGTTTGTAGGAGTCTAGTGTTCTCTTTGAGTTAATATGCTTCTAAACAACCACCGATTATCATACCAATTGTGAAACTACAAGTGCCAATCCTATCTAGGCTGCGGAACTGAAATTTAGCTGTTTATTTTGAGAGTTTATATTTTGGATTCCTTTTCTCTGTCGTGTATTTCATTAACGCTGCTTCTAATTAATAGCTGTTTGGGATCAAATTGATTATTTGTAACTGTTTGAGGACCTTCATTGCTGCTCACCAAATGTTATACTCCTTATTTTACTTGGGGAATTGATGAACTCCTTTAAAACCTCTTGAGATCATACGATTACTTCAAGATAAAATCTCACGAGAGAATTATCATTTGAGGGAAGGCACGGCCAAAGCTAACTAGCAGAATGGGTATTAACTTCGAAGGCGGTTGCGGCTCCTCCAACATTGCTTTTCGAAAAGAGGTATTTTCTTTTAATAGTATTTAATACTCTTTCTTGCTATAGGATACCATATGAAGTGAAAATGTTATTGGAAAGGAAATAAAAGGAAAATCTGGAAGAAACCTCATCCAGGAAGGAAAGACCCGACGTATCGACCGAGCTTCAGCGTAGGTATTTAGTGGTGTCTAATATCTAAGCCGATTCTGTTACACTCTTTCCTACATTTTGTTTAATGAAATCAACTAAAACTATTTGCTTTAAATTTGAATAAAATAACAATAAAGACTCCTAAACTACAGTAATAATGTGTACTTTTAGTAGATTTGTATAGGTACAGTATTTTCAACTACAATTCAGCAAAAACAAAAGTCAAATGGACAGTTTTATTTGCAATTCGTAGAAGCATTGACTCAGAGAACGAAAGCTGTTCTAGCAATTTGCCGCATAACAAGCTTACTGTATCAGCATATGTCATACATATATAGGGTGTTTCAAAACGACACTGAACATATAGAAGTAGTTGCTCAGCTCCTGTGTGACACATATAGATAGTTTTTGCCGCCAATGGAGCCGCATAGAAATGCTCCAGAATGAGTGTGGATTAGGTAGTGACAGGGACGACACGTGCCTCACGCTGTCGGAGTTTGCAGGTATAGGTCACGCGCCGTGCCATGTGCTGTAGTTGTTTGTAAACATACCGGCATACTCCGCAGTACCTTGCTACTATTAAGGATGTCTTTGGCTTATGAAACCGCAATAAAGAAGCTATTGTTTATGAGTGTTTAACGTGTTCCAAAATTCCGTTATAGCAGTCCATGATGGCAAATAAACTGTTGGACATATGCAACTTAAACCTTTTAGAAGGAAGTTAATGTTAGTGAAACTGAGGATGGAAGCATCAAATGATAAAAAGAACAGAGAACAATGTCAAAGAATTGTAGATGAAGTTAACCAAAACTAAATGCCTTATGCAATCAGAAAAGCATTTTATTTCACTGTATTTAATAACTTACTGAAAAGGAAGGTGTTGATTTTACAGTAACTGGTTGAAAGCACTGTACAATTAAGATCATAGCAAAATGAGTAACCTTGGAACTGTCCGAGTCATTATCCACTTTTTCACAAGTAACTGCCCTTTGTCCCATTACCTGAAAGTGAGGCTAGGGTCACTGATAAAGACCAATGCTTTTGTTTTCGTGGCTGGTGCGTCCCAATAACTTTTGAGCTTCGCACACCAGCGGTTCCTGCGCTGCCTAGTCACAAAATTAATTTAATTAATTAAATTTAATTAATTTATTAATTAAATTTAATTAATTTAATGCTGCGTAAAATTATAACTAAGAATTTCGAAACTGTGACACCGAAATTCGGACTAGTTAAGTTATAAACTACACAACGGCTTTAATCGTTCGGTGTCATGTTGAAACAACCTGTATATTACATACTTTAATGGAATGAAATGCATTTCATGAAACTTACTTAGATTGATATAAAAAGAACAACACTAACAATATTTCAAAATAAGTACTTCTTTAGCATTTAAATATAAGGGACTAATAAACCTACAATAAGAAATGACACATTTTTGGAATATTGCTAGTCATTGATTCACAAAACACTGATTTAGTGTTTTACTTCTCTTGCACTGAACATTGCGGGATGAAAATTGCGCTGGCTACTTCTGTAGTTTTCTTTCGGTTATTTTGAAATTTATATAACAATCATGCTCAGCTGGAAATGCTTCAACTTTCAATAGCATTAGTTTGTAAGACATCTTGTACATGAAATTAAATGACATGTTAGGTGCATTTTTAAAAAGGTTTACACAAAGGATTTATAATTTTCTAAGATTAAAGCTGCTGTGTTTCTGTTCAGGAAGAATGTGTCTATTAATTCACATATAAGTTACTAATTATCAGAGCCAAATATGATAGAGGTTAGCTTTTGACTTATTCTCTGACTTTTTTCTAGCTTCAATGAATTGTCGAAATTTAAATGCGTTTTGCATTCAAAATGGTAGTGTTACATAAAAACTCTAATGTGATTCTGTTTAATATTCTATTCTAAGTACATTCCGGTAAATTTGATTACTGTTTAAAAGTAGAATTTGCAAGAAGTTGTTATATCAACAAATACTTAGTTATGAATTGGATAAAACATATCTCAAAGACTACAAACTTCTTGGAATTCAAAGCCTCACAACTCTAATTAAGGCTGCTACCACTGAGAAATAAATATCATGTAGCCCGCCTCGGTAGCGTAGATGGTAGCATGTCTGCCTCACGTTCAAGAGGTCCCGAGTTCGAATCTCGGTTAGGGTGAGTTACCTGGATAAGGTTTGTTCCGGGGTTTTCCCTTATCCTAAAAGATGAATGTTGGGTAACTCTAAGCTCCGTGGACCCTGGGCCCATTTGAGCATTATTTCACCCATTCCATTCATCGTCCGATATGACTTAAAAAGTTAAAGGACGTAAATTACAAAAAAAAAAAAAAAAAAAAAAAAAAAAAAAAAAAAAAAATCATGTAGTGTGGTTTCATAAGAAAATTATATCTGTTAAAGTTGATAGTAGAATTTAAATGCTCGAAAAGAGCACAAGTAATAAATGAATGAGGATAAAAAAGAAAAGAGAACTTCGACCTTTTTTTACGTTCGCCTGTCAATTTTCTTAAGAAAGTGAATATAAAACAGGAGTTTATTGTTGCTTATCTATCATAAGGTTTGTTTTAATATTCTATATTTCCATTAGTCTGCCGTAAAACAAGATATACGTGTATAAGGACCTCCTAAATGAATGACATTTATATCCCCGTTAGAAACGATAACACCAAAACGATGGAATGAAAGAACCCAGCTGAGTTTTACTGTTTTAATTTCTACACGGGTGTATAAATGACACATCTAAAATTCCTGTGAGATTGCATTGAGTAAATAGTCATGTGGTTTCATATCAGATTTTTGTCTCGTACAGTTCTGTATTTCCATAAGCAGGATATGATTCTGTTAGACTGAACAATCCATTGTCATTTATGAAGTTTTACACAGCTTTGCTCCATACACAGAGCTTGAAGCTCCAGCTATAACACTGTTATAGCTGCAGGCGCTCAATATTGTGTTTCTGAATCCTTAGATAAGCCATAAAACTGTGGGATTCGTTACGTATTCATCCAGTGTAGCTGCCGGCAAATAGGCGAAGTTAACCGAATGTAGCAGAGACAGAACAAACGAAAGCCCTCATCGGGTTGTGAAACATTTTTGTAATAAAATAGGGTCCAGATTTTTCCTCGATACACATAGTTAAGCGAACGAGTCCAATTCCATTAGGTATTCGAAAGTCGCCGAGATAATTCTCTGCAGACCTCCCACATAGAACTAGAAGTGCTTCACCGTAACTAAAAATAGTAGTAGATGCGTGAAATTCTCCTAATTTTTAACGAGGGATGTCATTCATTCTCCTTCCACTTTAAGAACAATTCCTACTGGCCATGAAATTCATAATTCATTTATTTGAGCCTTTAAGTATAAAATATTGGCTAAGTCATTTTACCTAAAACTTAAAAATAAACAAACAATAGTTGTAGTAATGTATAGTATCTTCAAATTAAATAAAGTATAGCTAAAACTTAGGGATAGTATTTGAAACTTTCCTGCATGTTATAAAATAGGGTTTCATTTAGTCTTGAACCTACGTAAGTCTTAAAATCTGTCAAGTTTAATGTTCTTATTCTCAGTGGAAGCTTGTTGTATATATTAATAGCATTAAATACGTGAGAGTTGTGTAATGTACTTAATGGCGCGTTGATATTAGAATTATACCTTGTATTATGGTTATGGAAGTTGCTTCGAAAATTATAATCTGTAATGTTTTTCATTAAAAACATTAATGCATCAAGAACATATATATTGTACCCAATTAAAGTTCCTTGACTTATAAACAAAGACCTGCAAGAAGCATGAGGCAAACTTCTTGTAATTATTCCTAATACTCTTTTTTATTTTTTACCCTGTATATAAATACTTATTCTACAAATAAATACTTATAAATGTGCCTCTATAAAACTCGGTCATCACGCAATCGACTTTTCATAATACTGCAACAATGCCTCATTCCTAAGCTGTTATTGATGTAGTTTTATCTTTGAATATACAAGTATTTATAAAAATTAAAAAAAATATATAATATATATATATATATATTATATATATATTGTAATTTACGTCCTCCAACGTGGTCATATCGGACGATGAATGAAATGGGTGAAGTGATGCTCCGGTATCCATGGAGCTTAGAGTTACCCGACATTCATCTACCAGGATAAGGGAAACCCCCCGGAAAAAGCCTTATCCAGGTAACTCACCCTAACCGAGATTCGAACTCGGGACCTCTTGTAGGTGAGACAGTCACGCTACCATCTACGCTACCGAGGCGGGCTGTTAAGTATAGAGCATGCATTTTATTTTCTCCTGCTTTGCCTTATTAAAAATCGTGTTCCTAATATTTTGATTTTCAATTACTTTGAATAATCCAACGTGTTTGTTAAATTCGAACAAGAGGAAACAATACACTTCCTACTGGCCTAGCAGAACACGTCTGGTCACACATCTTTGTTTATGAACGGTTTCTTAATCTTTATTTACTCTAGAGTTCAAAGCAGCATTATTCAGTTGTTCTTCCGTTTAAAATCCAGGGAAAGTGTATGAGCTGGATCAGTTTGTAATCGAAATGAGACACGCGGTATTCCCCCTTACTACTGCCAGAACAATCCAATCGAGTTAATGTGGGGTCAAATTATGTTGCAAACAGAAATAATACTTTTAAACTGACTGAAGTTGAACGACTTATTCACGAAGAAATTGGCAAGGAACACAACAAGGCTGGGAAAACTGCATGAAACATCAGATAAAACTACAAGAAGACGACTTTTGGAAAGAAATAGCACGTTACGTTATTTTGGAACCTATCATCACAAATCTGCAATACTCAGGCGATGAAGACAATAACTAATTATCTCTTAAAGTAAGTAACATTCACGATGCACCGCTGGCATTTTCTTTAGATTACAAAAAAAAAAAAAAAAAAAATAGTAATTCAAAAACTATAATTATTTTTAAACTACTCGTATATAATTAAAACATGTGCGTAATATACGAATATACATGTTGTAATTGTGATTTCAAAAACTGCATTATTATAAAACTCAGTTTGCATTCCCTTACGTTTAGCGGCAAGAAAATTCGCAAGTGTGTGTGTGTGTGTGTGTGTGTGTGTGTGTGTGTGTGTGTGTGTGTGTGTGTGTGTGTGTGTGTGTGTGTGAGAGAGAGAGAGAGAGAGAGAGAGAGAGAGGTGGGAGGGAAATATTAAAAGAATAGAGGAAACGAGGTGGCAGCGCTGCAGGCTCTAACGCATCTAATTCGCTATAGAAGAGAACTCTTCCATTTGAAACACATAATAGCTTTACCTTAGTGCTTTTATTGTCAGATGCAATGCTGTGGAGTTATATTTGGATCCCACAAACAAAGTGATATAATTGTTAAAGTTATATTATTTTCACTGATGCTTATCTGGCATGAGGCTCTGCTCACCAAGTTAAATTCCTCCTAAGTCACGAAGAACGATGCAGAGACTCACCATCCTTAAGTTTGATCTATCGAAATCACTAGATTTTAGAGCCTGCAGCTGTTTTGCAATTCCATGTTAGAGCTTAATACTGAAAGCCTGGTTAACTTCACCGATAAATTGACCATAAATTCACGTCCTCGTGTTAACTTAGAATACTCTACGCTTCTTCTTTTTCTTCTTCTTTTTCTTTAACTTCCCTAGTTTTATCACTGCCGTGGTGTTAGGAGATTCTTTTTCCTCTGTCCCTTATGTACTTAGATGTCCGATTGAGGAATAGTAACTCTGGATCAGTTAGAGAGCCCAGGATGGGTGATCAGACCGATGTCTTGCACGAGAGTAGAGAAATTGATGACAGTGAGGGCGAAATGAATGAAAGGAAGGAGCAATGGAGCAACTGGTGAAATGAAGCCTGGGGAAACTGAAGATCTCGCAAAAACCCCGCCTCTGTACTGTGTTGTCCACCACAAATCTGACAAATCTCGCTTGGGATCGAACCTGGGCTGCTTGGTGAGAGTCAAGCGGTGTAACCGCTCGGCCAGGCGTGGCCAGAATACTCTTCGCGCAACTTAAAAAACTAAATAAAATGAATTCAAAATAAGCTGATTTTCATTTCGGTTTTCTTCTGTGATGTTCTATATATCAAACGGAAGTGTCCTGTAGTCAGTTCTGAACCAGCCAGTAGCTTCGAACTCATGCTTTTTGTTTACATCGCCACATATTCTTAGAACAGAACCGCTTTAATGCATGTTTCTACCATTGCACATGGGTTTAGCTGCAACATATGGTAGGTATATTTAAGGGAGTTTAGGCATTCCAACATCAGTTTTGATTTTATATGACAAACGGCCCAATAGGGTCTAGGTACTAATTGTCCCCATCGCGGCTTAATCTTTATCAAATCTATATAGTCCAGTCTTTACTGAAGTCTATTACTTCTTTCGCCTTAAGTATATCTTAGCCACGACTAAAACTGCCAATGTTGATGGTGGTGAACTTCATGTGGGATTGGACAAACATTAACGCTATTATTATGGAGATCCAGATGCCTATTTCAGATCAGCGTTTAAAATCCACCACTGGTAATGCACGTACTTGAATAGGTGCTCCATGTGAAAGCCACTTCTGGGACTAACTTTCCTTTTCGACTATTGCTTCCCTCCACTTCTATCGCTGGACAAGGTCAAGCAGTACTTTATGGCACAAAGAAACCCATTACTCCCATGAGACGTGTGCAAAACATAAATAAGAACTTTCAACACCAGGCGTTTTTATTCGCCAGTAATAAACCGAAAGAAATGTAGTTGAGAGGAGGGGATGCGAACATTGAATAACAAGGTTGCGATGACTGACATCTTGGGTATTCTCACTGTGAAGTGAAAAACTAGGACGGTTCCCAGGATGATAGTAAATTTTGCCTTAATCCCACAGGTTGCCTTACTACCAGAGCTTCTGCATTCTACGCCTTAGTCCTGGAATGGAAACGCAATCTTAACTTATTCGAAAGTTTCCAATGCAACTTCGCTCTGTGCTGGTTTAACTTCTCTTTGCTGTTCAGCGTTAGAGTTGTAAGACCGTATGTGCGTGAACGTGTCATGTCATCCTAGGAGTAAATGTGCATATTTTATCTCATTATAGGACCTATAATAAAATGTCAGCAGTAACAACAATAATTTATCCATGGCCAACTAAGTGCTAACCTGGGTGTAGTTTTTTTAGAAGCAATATTTTTTCTTTGTCAGTCGAAAAGGGTGGTTCTACAAGCAGTTATGTGTACCTTGTCTCATTAAGTTCTAGATATCGTATATTAACCAATTATTAGTGTAGTTTGAGCAGCAAATGTATAATTCGTTATAAATTGAAATTAAGCTATTGTCAAATAACATCTGTTGACATAACTCTGATATTATTACTTTATCCTGCACTTGTGTTTGTCAGACTGTAGGGACGAAACAACAATAATAATAAATAATTTCTTCCCTTACATCACTGATCAGTGTTAGGACAGTCGGGTTCCACTAGCCCGGAAAGTAGGGGCGAGGGAACCCCAAGTACTTAGTCTGATAGAGGAACCAGATTGAGGGGCCAGCCCAAAGCCTGGGATAAGAGTGAGAGAGATTGATGATAGTATGAGGATGAAATGAATGATAGGAAAGGTGGATGATGGAGCAATTGGTGGAATGATGGCGGGGACAACCGGAGGTTCCGGATAAAACCTGCACCGGCGCTATCTTGTCCACCATAAATATCACTTTCCGATGGGATCGAACCCACCGCCTTGGGGAGAGTTGAGCCGTCTA
>JAUKNK010001371.1:42500-63613 GCA_030765055.1 Mantis religiosa | reverse complement strand
GATGTGTTTCCTTTATCAAACGAACACCAATGATGCATATTTCACATTTTTCAAAAAAACTTTTTTTCGGTCCGAAAAAAGTTAAAGTCCAACTCCGAGCGAAAATTTTCTAAGTCCAGCCGCGTAGTACATGGGAGAACTACCACTTTCGGAGCAAAGTGCTACTTAAAGGGGGACAAATTTGCAAAAGCGAAGCTTAGGATCTGTTTGCCTTATCAAACGAATGCCACCGATGCATGTTTCACCTTTTTCAAAAAACATTTTTTTCACTTCGATCAAAATTTTTCTAAGTCCAACTCCGAGCGAAAAATTTCTAAGTCCCCGGGGCTTTCGTCTCCTGACCATGCCGGCAGTTGAGGCCTCGCCGCCCGAGGGCCGCAATTGTCGTCTTGTAGGTGTGGTGCAACGCGCCATCGAAAAACGGGGAAATTTGCCAAAATTGTTCTTGGGATGTGTTTCCCTTTCTAAAAGAATGCCTCCGATGTATATTTCATGTTTTTAAAAAAATTATTTTTGCAAAATATCGAAACTTTTTCTAAGTCCAAATCGGCGCAAAAAGTCAATGAAACAGGGCCAAATTAGCAGAAACTAGGCTAAAGATGTGTTTTCTTTATCAAACGAACACCAATGATGCATATTTCACATTTTTCAAAAAAACTTTTTTTTCGGTCCGAAAAAAGTTAAAGTCCAACTCCGAGCGAAAATTTTCTAAGTCCAGCCGCGTAGTCCATGGGAGAACTACCACTTTCGGAGCAAACTGCCACTTAAAGAGGGACAAATTTGCGAAAGCGAACCTTAGGATGTGTTTGCCTTATCAAACGAATGCCACCCATGCATGTTTCACTTTTTTCAAAAAACATTTTTTTCACTTCGATCAAAATTTTTCTAAGTCCAACTCCGAGCGAAAAATATCTAAGTCCAGCATGGGGGAAGGTTCACTTTCTGTGCAAACCGCTAGTGAAAGAGGGACAAATTAGCAAAAACGATTCCTGGGACGAGTTTTCCCTGCTAAGCGCATGCCTGTGATGTATATTTCGTGCTTTTAAAAAAATGAATTTTTACTAAAAATCGAAAATTTTTCTGACTCCAAATCTGTGCAAAGCGCCAGTGAAAGAAGGACTAATTAGCAAAAACAGAACTTAGGATGCGTTTCCGTTATCTAACGAATACCAAGGATGCATGTTTCACATTAATCAAAAAACTTTTTTCGGTCTGATAACAATTTTTCAAAGTCCAACTCCGAGCGAAATTTTTCAAAGTCCAGCATGGGGGAACGACCAGTTGCGGTGCAAACCTCTTGCGAGAGAGCGACAAGTTAGCAACGACGAATCTTGGGAAGAGTTTCTTCTTCCAAATGAATGCCTGCGATGTATATTTCGTGTTTCTAAAAAAGTTATTTTTGCCCAAAATCGAAACCTTTTCTACGTCCAAATCGGTGTAAAGCGCCAGTGAAAGAGGGACAAATTAGCATAAACGATTATTGGGACGAGTTTCCCCTTCTAAACGAATGCCTGTGATGTATATTTCGTGTTTTTAAAAAAATTATTTTTTCCCAAAATCGAAAAATTTTCTGAGTCCAAATCTGTGCAAAGCGCCAGTGAAAGAAGGACAAATTAGCAAAAACGGAACTTAGTATGCGTTATCCTTATCTAACGAATACCAAAGATGCATGTTTCACATTAATCAAAAAAACTTTTTTCGGTCCGATAAAAATTTTTCAAAGTCCAACTCCGAGCGAAATTCTTCAAAGTCCAGCCTGGGGGAACGACTACCTGCGGTGCAAATCGCTTGCGAGAGGGGACAAATTAGCAAAGACGAGTCTTGGGAAGAGTTTCTTCTTCCAAAAGAATGCCTGTGATGTATATTTCGTGTTTTTAAAAAAGTTATTTTTGCCCAAAATCGAAGCTCTTTCTAAGTCCAAATCGGTAAAAAGCGCTAGTGAAAGAGGGACAAACTTGCAAAAACGGAACTTGGGATGCGCTTCCTTTATAAAACGAATACCAATGATGCAATTTTCACCTTTATGAAAAAACTTTTTTTCACTCCGATAAAAATTTTTCAAAGTCCAACTCCGAGCGAAAGTGTTAAGGTTTCCCCCAAGGGAGAGACCGTCGCGGAGTGCGGTCTGGAGGTGAGCCAAAACTCGAAGTTCGGCGCCGCGTAGGAAAAGTAATGTTCCTGGGTACGCATTGCCAAGTAAGTGAACATGTTTGTGGATTCCTGGGCCAGTTTTCTTTAATTAACAAACGGTCGTGTTTATCTTGCGATTGACGTTAATCTTTGGCACACTGGTCGTAAGAAAGCATTGTGCAAACTCGCTCGGATGACCTCGACCAAGAGGTGAACGCTACTTGCAAGGAAGTAGCCAAGGGTGACGTAATCGTGAGTCATCGCGCTGGTGTTATTGCGCATCGCTTCCATACAGTTTGAAACATAACGGCTAGAGAGGCCAAGCCGGACGCACGCGAGGGCTGCGCTTCTCCTTGTTTTCAACGAGAAATTCTTCCCGCCAAAAGCTAATTCGGCGTGGCTACTCTGCCCAAGTTATGTAATTACTAATTACTGGAACTTCCTAGATATGAGATTATTTTTATTAGTAGCGTACGGACTCTCACAATGTTTTCCTTTCTTTTTCAGCAGTTCAGAACAAGGACCGCAAAGTCTACCGAAGGCGCCATGATGGGGAGAACTCGCACCGGCCGACAACCTGCACCTGGAGAACAACGGGAATTCAGGGATCACAGGAGCCACGCCTGGCTTACGTCCACTTCGCAGAACTAAATCTACAGTCCGAAAACACACACAACACCAGCCTGGGACCCCGCCAGGTGATTCCAGCCTCTTCCACTACGACAAGACGCCAGAAGCACGACGAGTTCAAACGTGTTCGTGTGCTAGGTGCAGAAAGTTTTCTGCGAGTGAGAAAGTGCCTCTTAATTCGAGTGATATTCCACGTCTAAAAAGTGCACAAAAGGTGTTTGTGAAATGGGCTAAAATAATTGAAGTGCAAAAGGTCTTACAAGTGAAAAAAAAATGTTGTAGGTCGAAACAGCGAGTGAAAGGTGCAAAGAAAAAGTGTGTGAAACATTCAAAGTCCAGCGAGGCTAGAATGAGCGAAATATTGCCAGTGTGATTAATTCAAAAAGTGTTTGTGAAATGGGCTAAAATAATTGAAGTGCATAAGGTCATACAAGTGAAAAAAAAATGTTGTAGGTCGAAACAGCGAGTGAAAGGTGCAAAGAAAAAGTGTGTGAAACATTCAAAGTCCAGCGAGGCTAGAATGAGCGAAATATTGCCAGTGTGATTAATTCAAAAAGTGTTTGTGAAATGGGCTAAAATAATTGAAGTGCAAAAGGTCTTACAAGTGAAAAAAAAAATGTTGTAGGTCGAAACAGCGAGTGAAAGGTGCAAAGAAAAAGTGTGTGAAACATTGAAAGTCCAGCGAGGCTAGAATGAGCGAAATAATCCTAAATGTGTCGTCCGAGTGAAATATTGCCAGTGAGATTAATTCAAAATCCCACAGTGCCCGGCTTTTTCAAAGTCCAAAGAGGGCAGCAAGAGTGAAATAATTCTAAGTCCATCGTGTGTCGTGCGAGTGAAAAATTACAAGTACAGCCGTGTTTTTAAAAAAATTATTTCTTCCCAAAATCGAAACTTTTTCTAAGTCCAAATCGGCGCAAAAAGTTAGTAAAACAGGGCCAAATTAGCAGGAACGAGGCTAAGGATGTGTTTTCTTTATCAAACGAACACCAATGATGCGTATTTCACATTTTTCAAAAAAACTTTTTTTCGGTCCGAAAAAAGTTAAAGTCCAACTCTGAGCGAAAAATTTCTAAGTCCCCGGGCTTTCGTCTCGTGACCATGCCGGCAGTTGAGGCCTCGCCGGCCGAGGGCAAGAATTGTCGTCTTGTAGGTGTGGTGCAACGCGCCATCGAAAAACGGGGAAATTTGCCAAAATTGTTCTTGGGATGTGTTTCCCTTTCTAAAAGAATGCCTCCGATGTATATTTCATGTTTTTAAAAAAATTATTTTTGCAAAATATCGAAACTTTTTCTAAGTCCAAATCGGCGCAAAAAGTCAATGATACAGGGCCAAATTAGCAGAAACTAGGCTAAGGATGTGTTTTCTTTATCAAACGAACACCAAATATGCATATTTCACATTTTTCAAAAAAACTTTTTTTCGGTCCGAAAAAAGTTAAAGTCCAACTCTGAGCGAAAAATTTCTAAGTCCCCGGGGCTTTCGTCTCTTGACCATGCCGGCAGTTGAGGCCTCGCCGCCCGAGGGCAAGAATTGTCGTCTTGTAGGTGTGGTGCAACGCGCCATCGAAAAACGGGGAAATTTGCCAAAATTGTTCTTGGGATGTGTTTCCCATTCTAAAAGAATGCCTACGATGTATATTTCATGTTTTTAAAAAAATTATTTTTGCAAAATATCGAAACTTTTTCTAAGTCCAACTCCGAGCGAAAAATTTCTAAGTCCCCGGGGCTTTCGTCTCTTGACCATGCCGGCAGTTGAGGCCTCGCCGACCGAGGGCCGGAATTGTCGTCTTGTAGGTGTGGTGCAACGCGCCATCGAAAAACGGGGAAATTTGCCAAAATTGTTCTTGGGATGTGTTTCCCTTTCTAAAAGAATGCCTCCGATGTATATTTCATGTTTTTAAAAAAATTATTTTTGCAAAATATCGAAACTTTTTCTAAGTACAAATCGGCGCAAAAAGTCAATGATACAGGGCCAAATTAGCAGAAACTAGGCTAAGGATGTGTTTTCTTTATCAAACGAACACCAAATATGCATATGTCACATTTTTCAAAAAAACTTTTTTTCGGTCCGAAAAAAGTTAAAGTCCAACTCTGAGCGAAAAATTTCTAAGTCCCCGGGGCTTTCGTCTCGTGACCATGCCGGCAGTTGAGGCCTCGCCGGCCGAGGGCAAGAATTGTCGTCTTGTAGGTGTGGTGCAACGCGCCATCGAAAAACGGGGAAATTTGCCAAAATCGTTTTTGGGATGTGTTTCCCATTCTAAAAGAATGCCTCCGATGTATATTTCATGTTTTTAAAAAAATTATTTTTGCAAAATATCGAAACTTTTTCTAAGTCCAACTCCGAGCGAAAAATTTCTAAGTCCCCGGGGCTTTCGTCTCTTGACCATGCCGGCAGTTGAGGCCTCGCCGCCCGAGGGCCGGAATTGTCGTCTTGTAGGTGTGGTGCAACGCGCCATCGAAAAACGGGGAAATTTGCCAAAATTGTTCTTGGGATGTGTTTCCCTTTCTAAAAGAATGCCTCCGATGTATATTTCATGTTTTTAAAAAAATTATTTTTGCAAAATATCGAAACTTTTTCTAAGTCCAAATCGGCGCAAAAAGTCAATGATACAGGGCCAAATTAGCAGAAACTAGGCTAAGGATGTGTTTTCTTTATCAAACGAACACCAAATATGCATATTTCACATTTTTCAAAAAAACTTTTTTTCGGTCCGAAAAAAGTTAAAGTCCAACTCCGAGCGAAAATTTTCTAAGTCCAGCCGCGTAGTACATGGGAGAACTACCACTTTCGGAGCAAACTGCCACTTAGAGAGGGACAAATTTGCGAAAGCGAACCTTAGGATGTGTTTGCCTTATCAAACGAATGCCACCCATGCATGTTTCACTTTTTTCAAAAAACATTTTTTTCACTTCGATAAAAATTTTTCTAAGTCCAACTCCGAGCGAAAAATTTCTAAGTCCCCGGGGCTTTCGTCTCTTGACCATGCCGGCAGTTGAGGCCTCGCCGCCCGAGGGCAAGAATTGTCGTCTTGTAGGTGTGGTGCAACGCGCCATCGAAAAACGGGAAAATTTGCCAAAATTGTTCTTGGGATGTGTTTCCATTTCTAAAAGAATGCCTCCGATGTATATTTCATGTTTTTAAAAAAATTATTTTTGCAAAATATCGAAACTTTTTCTAAGTCCAAATCGGCGCAAAAAGTCGATGATACAGGGCCAAATTAGCAGAAACTAGGCTAAGGATGTGTTTTCTTTATCAAACGAACACCAAATATGCATATTTCACATTTTTCAAAAAAACTTTTTTTCGGTCCGAAAAAAGTTAAAGTCCAACTCTGAGCGAAAAATTTCTAAGTCCCCGGGGCTTTCGTCTCGTGACCATGCCGGCAGTTGAGGCCTCGCCGGCCGAGGGCAAGAATTGTCGTCTTGTAGGTGTGGTGCAACGCGCCATCGAAAAACGGGGAAATTTGCCAAAATCGTTCTTGGGATGTGTTTCCCATTCTAAAAGAATGCCTCCGATGTATATTTCATGTTTTTAAAAAAATTATTTTTGCAAAATATCGAAACTTTTTCTAAGTCCAACTCCGAGCGAAAAATTTCTAAGTCCCCGGGGCTTTCGTCTCTTGACCATGCCGGCAGTTGAGGCCTCGCCGCCCGAGGGCCGGAATTGTCGTCTTGTAGGTGTGGTGCAACGCGCCATCGAAAAACGGGGAAATTTGCCAAAATTGTTCTTGGGATGTGTTTCCCTTTCTAAAAGAATGCCTCCGATGTATATTTCATGTTTTTAAAAAAATTATTTTTGCAAAATATCGAAACTTTTTCTAAGTCCAAATCGGCGCAAAAAGTCAATGATACAGGGCCAAATTAGCAGAAACTAGGCTAAGGATGTGTTTTCTTATCAAACGAACACCAAATATGCATATTTCACATTTTTCAAAAAAACTTTTTTTCGGTCCGAAAAAAGTTAAAGTCCAACTCCGAGCGAAAATTTTCTAAGTCCAGCCGCGTAGTACATGGGAGAACTACCACTTTCGGAGCAAACTGCCACTTAAAGAGGGACAAATTTGCGAAAGCGAACCTTAGGATGTGTTTGCCTTATAAAACGAATGCCACCCATGCATGTTTCACTTTTTTCAAAAAACATTTTTTTCACTTCGATAAAAATTTTTCTAAGTCCAACTCCGAGCGAAAAATTTCTAAGTCCCCGGGGCTTTCGTCTCTTGACCATGCCGGCAGTTGAGGCCTCGCCGCCCGAGGGCAAGAATTGTCGTCTTGTAGGTGTGGTGCAACGCGCCATCGAAAAACGGGAAAATTTGCCAAAATTGTTCTTGGGATGTGTTTCCCTTTCTAAAAGAATGCCTCCGATGTATATTTCATGTTTTTAAAAAAATTATTTTTGCAAAATATCGAAACTTTTTCTAAGACCAAATCGGCGCAAAAAGTCAATGATACAGGGCCAAATTAGCAGAAACTAGGCTAAGGATGTGTTTTCTTTATCAAACGAACACCAAATATGCATATTTCACATTTTTCAAAAAAACTTTTTTTCGGTCCGAAAAAAGTTAAAGTCCAACTCTGAGCGAAAAAGTCCCCGGGGCTTTCGTCTCGTGACCATGCCGGCAGTTGAGGCCTCGCCGGCCGAGGGCTAGAATTGTCGTCTTGTAGGTGTGGTGCAACGCGCCATCGAAAAACGGGGAAATTTGCCAAACTCGTTCTTGGGATGTGTTTCCCATTCTAAAAGAATGCCTCCGATGTATAATTCATGTTTTTAAAAAAATTATTTTTGCAAAATATCGAAACTTTTTCTAAGTCCAACTCTGAGCGAAAAATTTCTAAGTCCCCGGGGCTTTCGTCTCGTGACCATGCCGGCAGTTGAGGCCTCGCCGGCCGAGGGCAAGAATTGTCGTCTTGTAGGTGTGGTGCAACGCGCCATCGAAAAACGGGGAAATTTGCCAAAATCGTTCTTGGGATGTGTTTCCCATTCTAAAATAATGCCTCCGATGTATATTTCATGTTTTTAAAAAAATTATTTTTGCAAAATATCGAAACTTTTTCTAAGTCCAACTCCGAGCGAAAAATTTCTAAGTCCCCGGGGCTTTCGTCTCTTGACCATGCCGGCAGTTGAGGCCTCGCCGCCCGAGGGCCGGAATTGTCGTCTTGTAGGTGTGGTGCAACGCGCCATCGAAAAACGGGGAAATTTGCCAAAATTGTTCTTGGGATGTGTTTCCCTTTCTAAAAGAATGCCTCCGATGTATATTTCATGTTTTTAAAAAATTATTTTTGCAAAATATCGAAACATTTTCTAAGTCCAAATCGGCGCAAAAAGTCGATGATACAGGGCCAAATTAGCAGAAACTAGGCTAAGGATGTGTTTTCTTTATCAAACGAACACCAAATATGCATATTTCACATTTTTCAAAAAAACTTTTTTTCGGTCCGAAAAAAGTTAAAGTCCAACTCCGAGCGAAAATTTTCTAAGTCCAGCCGCGTAGTACATGGGAGAACTACCACTTTCGGAGCAAACTGCCACTTAGAGAGGGACAAATTTGCGAAAGCGAACCTTAGGATGTGTTTGCCTTATCAAACGAATGCCACCCATGCATGTTTCACTTTTTTCAAAAAACATTTTTTTCACTTCGATAAAAATTTTTCTAAGTCCAACTCCGAGCGAAAAAATTTCTAAGTCCCCGGGGCTTTCGTCTCTTGACCATGCCGGCAGTTGAGGCCTCGCCGCCCGAGGGCAAGAATTGTCGTCTTGTAGGTGTGGTGCAACGCGCCATCGAAAAACGGGAAAATTTGCCAAAATTGTTCTTGGGATGTGTTTCCCTTTCTAAAAGAATGCCTCCGATGTATATTTCATGTTTTTAAAAAAATTATTTTTGCAAAATATCGAAACTTTTTCTAAGTCCAAATCGGCGCAAAAAGTCGATGATACAGGGCCAAATTAGCAGAAACTAGGCTAAGGATGTGTTTTCTTTATCAAACGAACACCAAATATGCATATTTCACATTTTTCAAAAAAACTTTTTTTCGGTCCGAAAAAAGTTAAAGTCCAACTCCGAGCGAAAATTTTCTAAGTCCAGCCGCGTAGTACATGGGAGAACTACCACTTTCGGAGCAAACTGCCACTTAGAGAGGGACAAATTTGCGAAAGCGAACCTTAGGATGTGTTTGCCTTATCAAACGAATGCCACCCATGCATGTTTCACTTTTTTCAAAAAACATTTTTTTCACTTCGATAAAAATTTTTCTAAGTCCAACTCCGAGCGAAAAATTTCTAAGTCCCCGGGGCTTTCGTCTCTTGACCATACCGGCAGTTGAGGCCTCGCCGCCCGAGGGCAAGAATTGTCGTCTTGTAGGTGTGGTGCAACGCGCCATCGAAAAACGGGAAAATTTGCCAAAATTGTTCTTGGGATGTGTTTCCCTTTCTAAAAGAATGCCTCCGATGTATATTTCATGTTTTTAAAAAAATTATTTTTGCAAAATATCGAAACTTTTTCTAAGTCCAAATCGGCGCAAAAAGTCGATGATACAGGGCCAAATTAGCAGAAACTAGGCTAAGGATGTGTTTTCTTTATCAAACGAACACCAAATATGCATATTTCACATTTTTCAAAAAAACTTTTTTTCGGTCCGAAAAAAGTTAAAGTCCAACTCCGAGCGAAAATTTTCTAAGTCCAGCCGCGTAGTACATGGGAGAACTACCACTTTCGGAGCAAACTGCCACTTAGAGAGGGACAAATTTGCGAAAGCGAACCTTAGGATGTGTTTGCCTTATCAAACGAATGCCACCCATGCATGTTTCACTTTTTTCAAAAAACATTTTTTTCACTTCGATAAATATTTTTCTAAGTCCAACTCCGAGCGAAAAATTTCTAAGTCCCCGGGGCTTTCGTCTCTTGACCATGCCGGCAGTTGAGGCCTCGCCGCCCGAGGGCAAGAATTGTCGTCTTGTAGGTGTGGTGCAACGCGCCATCGAAAAACGGGAAAATTTGCCAAAATTGTTCTTGGGATGTGTTTCCCTTTCTAAAAGAATGCCTCCGATGTATATTTCATGTTTTTAAAAAAATTATTTTTGCAAAATATCGAAACTTTTTCTAAGTCCAAATCGGCGCAAAAAGTCGATGATACAGGGCCAAATTAGCAGAAACTAGGCTAAGGATGTGTTTTCTTTATCAAACGAACACCAAATATGCATATTTCACATTTTTCAAAAAAACTTTTTTTCGGTCCGAAAAAAGTTAAAGTCCAACTCCGAGCGAAAATTTTCTAAGTCCAGCCGCGTAGTACATGGGAGAACTACCACTTTCGGAGCAAACTGCCACTTAGAGAGGGACAAATTTGCGAAAGCGAACCTTAGGATGTGTTTGCCTTATCAAACGAATGCCACCCATGCATGTTTCACTTTTTTCAAAAAACATTTTTTTCACTTCGATAAATATTTTTCTAAGTCCAACTCCGAGCGAAAAATTTCTAAGTCCCCGGGGCTTTCGTCTCTTGACCATGCCGGCAGTTGAGGCCTCGCCGCCCGAGGGCAAGAATTGTCGTCTTGTAGGTGTGGTGCAACGCGCCATCGAAAAACGGGAAAATTTGCCAAAATTGTTCTTGGGATGTGTTTCCCTTTCTAAAAGAATGCCTCCGATGTATATTTCATGTTTTTAAAAAAATTATTTTTGCAAAATATCGAAACTTTTTCTAAGTCCAAATCGGCGCAAAAAGTCGATGATACAGGGCCAAATTAGCAGAAACTAGGCTAAGGATGTGTTTTCTTTATCAAACGAACACCAAATATGCATATTTCACATTTTTCAAAAAACTTTTTTTCGGTCCGAAAAAAGTTAAAGTCCAACTCTGAGCGAAAAAGTCCCCGGGGCTTTCGTCTCGTGACCATGCCGGCAGTTGAGGCCTCGCCGGCCGAGGGCAAGAATTGTCGTCTTGTAGGTGTGGTGCAACGCGCCATCGAAAAACGGGGAAATTTGCCAAAATCGTTCTTGGGATGTGTTTCCCATTCTAAAAGAATGCCTCCGATGTATATTTCATGTTTTTAAAAAAATTATTTTTGCAAAATATCGAAACTTTTTCTAAGTCCAACTCCGAGCGAAAAATTTCTAAGTCCCCGGGGCTTTCGTCTCTTGACCATGCCGGCAGTTGAGGCCTCGCCGCCCGAGGGCCGGAATTGTCGTCTTGTAGGTGTGGTGCAACGCGCCATCGAAAAACGGGGAAATTTGCCAAAATTGTTCTTGGGATGTGTTTCCCATTCTAAAAGAATGCCTACGATGTATATTTCATGTTTTTAAAAAAATTATTTTTGCAAAATATCGAAACTTTTTCTAAGTCCAAATCGGCGCAAAAAGTCGATGATACAGGGCCAAATTAGCAGAAACTAGGCTAAGGATGTGTTTTCTTTATCAAACGAACACCAAATATGCATATTTCACATTTTTCAAAAAAACTTTTTTTCGGTCCGAAAAAAGTTAAAGTCCAACTCCGAGCGAAAATTTTCTAAGTCCAGCCGCGTAGTACATGGGAGAACTACCACTTTCGGAGCAAACTGCCACTTAGAGAGGGACAAATTTGCGAAAGCGAACCTTAGGATGTGTTTGCCTTATCAAACGAATGCCACCCATGCATGTTTCACTTTTTTCAAAAAACATTTTTTTCACTTCGATAAAAATTTTTCTAAGTCCAACTCCGAGCGAAAAATTTCTAAGTCCCCGGGGCTTTCGTCTCTTGACCATGCCGGCAGTTGAGGCCTCGCCGCCCGAGGGCAAGAATTGTCGTCTTGTAGGTGTGGTGCAACGCGCCATCGAAAAACGGGAAAATTTGCCAAAATTGTTCTTGGGATGTGTTTCCCTTTCTAAAAGAATGCCTCCGATGTATATTTCATGTTTTTAAAAAAATTATTTTTGCAAAATATCGAAACTTTTTCTAAGTCCAAATCGGCGCAAAAAGTCGATGATACAGGGCCAAATTAGCAGAAACTAGGCTAAGGATGTGTTTTCTTTATCAAACGAACACCAAATATGCATATTTCACATTTTTCAAAAAAACTTTTTTTCGGTCCGAAAAAAGTTAAAGTCCAACTCCGAGCGAAAATTTTCTAAGTCCAGCCGCGTAGTACATGGGAGAACTACCACTTTCGGAGCAAACTGCCACTTAGAGAGGGACAAATTTGCGAAAGCGAACCTTAGGATGTGTTTGCCTTATCAAACGAATGCCACCCATGCATGTTTCACTTTTTTCAAAAAACATTTTTTTCACTTCGATAAATATTTTTCTAAGTCCAACTCCGAGCGAAAAATTTCTAAGTCCCCGGGGCTTTCGTCTCTTGACCATGCCGGCAGTTGAGGCCTCGCCGCCCGAGGGCAAGAATTGTCGTCTTGTAGGTGTGGTGCAACGCGCCATCGAAAAACGGGAAAATTTGCCAAAATTGTTCTTGGGATGTGTTTCCCTTTCTAAAAGAATGCCTCCGATGTATATTTCATGTTTTTAAAAAAATTATTTTTGCAAAATATCGAAACTTTTTCTAAGTCCAAATCGGCGCAAAAAGTCGATGATACAGGGCCAAATTAGCAGAAACTAGGCTAAGGATGTGTTTTCTTTATCAAACGAACACCAAATATGCATATTTCACATTTTTCAAAAAAACTTTTTTTCGGTCCGAAAAAAGTTAAAGTCCAACTCTGAGCGAAAAAGTCCCCGGGGCTTTCGTCTCGTGACCATGCCGGCAGTTGAGGCCTCGCCGGCCGAGGGCAAGAATTGTCGTCTTGTAGGTGTGGTGCAACGCGCCATCGAAAAACGGGGAAATTTGCCAAAATCGTTCTTGGGATGTGTTTCCCATTCTAAAAGAATGCCTCCGATGTATATTTCATGTTTTTAAAAAAATTATTTTTGCAAAATATCGAAACTTTTTCTAAGTCCAACTCCGAGCGAAAAATTTCTAAGTCCCCGGGGCTTTCGTCTCTTGACCATGCCGGCAGTTGAGGCCTCGCCGCCCGAGGGCCGGAATTGTCGTCTTGTAGGTGTGGTGCAACGCGCCATCGAAAAACGGGGAAATTTGCCAAAATTGTTCTTGGGATGTGTTTCCCATTCTAAAAGAATGCCTACGATGTATATTTCATGTTTTTAAAAAAATTATTTTTGCAAAATATCGAAACTTTTTCTAAGTCCAAATCGGCGCAAAAAGTCGATGATACAGGGCCAAATTAGCAGAAACTAGGCTAAGGATGTGTTTTCTTTATCAAACGAACACCAAATATGCATATTTCACATTTTTCAAAAAAACTTTTTTTCGGTCCGAAAAAAGTTAAAGTCCAACTCCGAGCGAAAATTTTCTAAGTCCAGCCGCGTAGTACATGGGAGAACTACCACTTTCGGAGCAAACTGCCACTTAGAGAGGGACAAATTTGCGAAAGCGAACCTTAGGATGTGTTTGCCTTATCAAACGAATGCCACCCATGCATGTTTCACTTTTTTCAAAAAACATTTTTTTCACTTCGATAAAAATTTTTCTAAGTCCAACTCCGAGCGAAAAATTTCTAAGTCCCCGGGGCTTTCGTCTCTTGACCATGCCGGCAGTTGAGGCCTCGCCGCCCGAGGGCAAGAATTGTCGTCTTGTAGGTGTGGTGCAACGCGCCATCGAAAAACGGGGAAATTTGCCAAAATTGTTCCTGGGATGTGTTTCCCTTTCTAAAAGAATGCCTCCGATGTATATTTCATGTTTTTAAAAAAATTATTTTTGCAAAATATCGAAACTTTTTCTAAGTCCAAATCGGCGCAAAAAGTCGATGAAACAGGGCCAAATTAGCAGAAACTAGGCTAAAGATTTGTTTTCTTTATCAAACGAACACCAATGATGCATATTTCACATTTTTAAAAAAAACTTTTTTTTCGGTCCGAAAAAAGATAAAGTCCAACTCTGAGCGAAAAATTTCTAAGTCCCGGGGCTTTCGTCTCGTGACCATGCCGGCAGTTGAGGCCTCGCCGACCGAGGGCCGGAATTGTCGTCTTGTAGGTGTGGTGCAACGCGCCATCGAAAAACGGGGAAATTTGCCAAAATCGTTCTTGGGATGTGTTTCCCATTCTAAAAGAATGCCTCCGATGTATATTTCATGTTTTTAAAAAATTATTTTGCAAAATATCGAAACTTTTTCTAAGTCCACTCCGAGCGAAAAATTCTAAGTCCCCGGGGCTTTCGTCTCTTGACCATGCCGGCAGTTGAGGCCTCGCCGCCCGAGGGCCGGAATTGTCGTCTTGTAGGTGTGGTGCAACGCGCCATCGAAAAACGGGAAATTTGCCAAAATTGTTCTTGGGATGTGTTTCCCATTCTAAAAGAATGCCTACGATGTATATTTCATGTTTTTAAAAAATTATTTTTGCAAAATATCGAAACTTTTTCTAAGTCCAAATCGGCGCAAAAAGTCGATGAAACAGGGAAAAATTAGCAGGAACGAGGCTAAGGATGTGTTTTCTTTATCAAACGAACACCAATGATGCGTATTTCACATTTTTCAAAAAACTTTTTTTCGGTCCGAAAAAAGTTAAAGTCCAACTCCGAGCGAAAATTTTCCAAGTCCAGCCGCGTAGTACATGGGAGAACTACCACTTTCGGAGCAAACTGCCACTTAGAGAGGGACAAATTTGCGAAAGCGAACCTTAGGATGTGTTTGCCCTTATCAAACGAATGCCACCCATGCATGTTTCACTTTTTTCAAAAAACATTTTTTTCACTTCGATAAAAATTTTTCTAAGTCCAACTCCGAGCGAAAATTTCTAAGTCCCCGGGGCTTTCGTCTCTTGACCATGCCGGCAGTTGAGGCCTCGCCGCCCGAGGGCAAGAATTGTCGTCTTGTAGGTGTGGTGCAACGCGCCATCGAAAAACGGGGAAATTTGCCAAAATTGTTCTTGGGATGTGTTTCCCTTTCTAAAAGAATGCCTCCGATGTATATTTCATGTTTTTAAAAAATTATTTTTGCAAAATATCGAAACTTTTTCTAAGTCCAAATCGGCGCAAAAAGTCGATGAAACAGGGCCAAATTAGCAGAAACTAGGCTAAAGATTTGTTTTCTTTATCAAACGAACACCAATGATGCATATTTCACATTTTTAAAAAAAACTTTTTTTTCGGTCCGAAAAAAGATAAAGTCCAACTCCGAGCGAAAATTTTCTAAGTCCAGCCGCGTAGTACATGGAGAACTACCACTTTCGGGGCAAACTGCCACTTAAAGGGGGACAAATTTGCGAAAGCGAACATTAGGATGTGTTTGCCTCATCAAACGAATGCCACCCATGCATGTTTCACTTTTTTCAAAAAACATTTTTTTCACTTCGATCAAAATTTTTCAAAGTCCAACTCCGAGCGAAAAATTTCTAAGTCCCCGGAATTGTCGTCTTGTAGGTGTGGTGCAACGCGCCATCGAAAAACGGGAAAATTTGCCAAAATTGTTCTTGGGATGTGTTTCCCTTTCTAAAAGAATGCCTCCGATGTATATTTCATGTTTTTAAAAAAATTATTTTTGCAAAATATCGAAACTTTTCTAAGTCCAAATCGGCGCAAAAAGTCAATGAAACAGGGCCAAATTAGCAGAAACTAGGCTAAAGATGTGTTTTCTTTATCAAACGAACACCAATGATGCATATTTCACATTTTTCAAAAAAAATTTTTTCGGTCCGAAAAAAGTTAAACTCCAACTCCGAGCGAAAATTTTCTAAGTCCAGCCGCGTAGTACATGGGAGAACTACCACTTTCGGAGCAAACTGCCACTTAAAGAGGGACAAATTTGCGAAAGCGAACCTTAGGATGTGTTTGCCTGATCAAACGAATGCCACCCATGCATGTTTCACTTTTTTCAAAAAACATTTTTTTCACTTCGATCAAAATATTTCTAAGTCCAACTCCGAGCGAAAAATTTCTAAGTCCAGCATGGGGGAAGGTTCACTTTCTGTGCAAACCGCTAGTGAAAGAGGGACAAAATAGCAAAAACGATTCCTGGGACGAGTTTTCCCTGCTAAGCGCATGCCTGTGATGTATATTTCGTGCTTTTAAAAAAATGAATTTCTCTAAAAATCGAAAATTTTTCTGACTCCAAATCTATGCAAAGCGCCAGTGAAAGAGGGACTAATTAGCAAAAACAGAAGTTAGGATGCGTTTCCGTTATCTAACGAATACCAAGGATGCATGTTTCACATTAATCAAAAGACTTTTTTCGGTCTGATAACAATTTTTCAAAGTCCAACTCCGAGCGAAATTTTTCAAAGTCCAGCATGGGGGAACGACCACTTGCGGTGCAAACCGCTTGCGAGAGAGCGACAAATTAGCAAAGACGAATCTTGGGAAGAGTTTCTTCTTCCAAATGAATGCCTGCGATGTATATTTCGTGTTTCTAAAAAAGTTATTTTTGCCCAAAAATCGAAACCTTTTCTACGTCCAAATCGGTGTAAAGCGCCAGAGAAAGAGGGACAAATTAGCATAAGCGATTATTGGGACGAGTTTCCCCTTCTAAACGAATGCCTGTGATGTATATTTCGTGTTTTAAAAAAAATTATTTTGCCCAAAATCGAAGCTCTTTCTAAGGTTACGGAGGGAGATTACGGAGAGACGGTCGCGGAGTGCTAAGTGGAGGTGAGCTAAAACTCGAAGCTCGGCCTCAGGTAGGTTAACTTTTATTGCATCACCCCTCCCCGACCTCCTTTGCGCCCAAGTGTTAAGGTTTCCCCCAAGGAGGGTACGGAGAGACGGTCGCGGAGTGCTAGGTGGAGGTGAGCTAAAACTCGAAGTTCGGCGCCTCGTAGGAAAAGTAATGTTGCTGCGTACACATTGCCAAGCAGGTGAACATGTTTGGGGATTCTGGGCCCAGTTTTCTTTAATTAACAAACGGTCGTGTTTAACTTGCGATTGACGTTAACCTTTGGCACACTGCGTTTCCTTTATTAAACGAATACCAATGAAGCATGTTTCACATTTATGAAAAAAACTTTTTTTCACTCACTTGTGCTCAAATATAGCTCGGCACATTTACCCCTAACCTTAATTGCAGTCTTTAAGATCGTTAACATTTATAAAGGACGTTTGCAGTAAATGAAGTGCGGGAAGCACATGCACTAATTGAGATTCCAGATACTGCTTTGGCCGACCTCCCCACTCCTTCAGATATTTCAAAGAGGTGAAGTTTGGGCAATGCTTAATTATTCAAATTACCACAGGATTATTTTAGCCGTGCTATTATCGATTTAGCCTTTTCGAGAGCAGCTCCCGAATGTCAAGACGTAAAATATGTTGAAAATGCAGAATATAGTTGCTTAGAGTGCATGTATAATAAATGGAACAGGCAAACATAGGCATACTCTGCTATTTGCTACATACATTCGGCACACCTTAAATAATTGCCAGTCTTCCGTCTCGAGCAAGAGCTCACCCCATTGGTCGGCAGAGACCGTTTTCAATGGCGGCAGGAGGTGGGAACGATTTGCTACAGTCATTGTCATTGGTCCACCACCCGCCATTAGTCGATCGGGCCGCCACCTGTCGTCACCGGCGCCAATTACGACAATCGATCAAGTGACAGTAGTTTCGAAAACACACACCAGGGGCAGTTGAGTGCCAAAAGCCGGACCTCGCCCGAGTCTAGTTTGGATGCTAGAATAATGTTTAGAAACCTCCATAATTAACGAAAAGCTTCGAGTGTTAAGGTTTCCCCGCAAGAGAGGGTGCGGAGAGACCGTCGCGGAGTGCTACGTGGAGGTGAGCTAAAACTCGAAGTTCGGCCCCAGGTAGGGTAGCTAGTATTGCATTACCACTCCCCGGCTCTCTTGCGCCCAAGCGTTAAGGTTTCCCCAACGGAGGGTACGGAGAGACCGTCGCGGAGTGCTACGTGGAGGTGAGCTAAAACTCGAAGCTCGGCCCCAGGTAGGGTAACTAGTATTGCATTACCACTCCCCGGCTCTCTTGCGCCCAAGCGTTAGGTTTCCCCCAACGTAGGGTACGGAGAGACCGTCGCGGAGTGCTACGTGGAGGTGAGCTAAAACTCGAAGCTCGGCCTCAGGTAGGGTTAACTTTTATTGCATCACCCCTCCCCGACCTCCTTTGCGCCCAAGTGTTAAGGTTTCCCCCAAGGGGAGGTACGGAGAGACGGTCGCGGAGTGCTAAGTGGAGGTGAGCTAAAACTCGAAGCTCGGCCTCAGGTAGGTTAACTTTTATTGCATCACCCCTCCCCGACCTCCTTTGCGCCCAAGTGTTAGTTTCCCCAAGGGAGGGTACGGAGAGACGGTCGCGGAGTGCTAGGTGGAGGTGAGCTAAAACTCGAAGTTCGGCGCCTCGTAGGAAAAGTAATGTTGCTGCGTACACATTGCCAAGCAGGTGAACATGTTTGGGGATTCCTGGGCCCAGTTTTCTTTAATTCACAAACGGTCGTGCTTAACTTGCGATTGACGTTAACCTTTGGCACACTGCGTTTCCTTTATTAAACGAATACCAATGAAGCATGTTTCACATTTATGAAAAAAACTTTTTTTCACTCACTTGTGCTCAAATATAGCTCGGCACATTTACCCCTAACCTTAATTGCAGTCTTTAAGATCGTTAACATTTATAAAGGACGTTTGCAGTAAATGTAGTGCGGGAAGCACATGCACTAATTGAGATTCCAGATACTGCTTTGGCCGACCTCCCACTCCTTCAGATATTTCAAAGAGGTGAAGTTTGGGCAATGCTTAATTATTCAAATTACCACAGGATTATTTTAGCCGTGCTATTATCGATTTAGCCTTTTCGAGAGCAGCTCCCGAATGTCAAGACGTAAAATATGTTGAAAATGCAGAATATAGTTGCTTAGAGTGCATGTATAATAAATGGAACAGGCAAACATAGGCATACTCTGCTATTTGCTACATACATTCGGCACACCTTAAATAATTGCCAGTCTTCCGTCTCGAGCAAGAGCTCACCCCATTGGTCGGCAGAGACCGTTTTCAATGGCGGCAGGAGGTGGGAACGATTTGCTACAGTCATTGTCATTGGTCCACCACCCGCCATTAGTCGATCGGGCCGCCACCTGTCGTCACCGGCGCCAATTACGACAATCGATCAAGTGACAGTAGTTTCGAAAACACACACCAGGGGCAGTTGAGTGCCAAAAGCCGGACCTCGCCCGAGTCTAGTTTGGATGCTAGAATAATGTTTAGAAACCTCCATAATTAACGAAAAGCTTCGAGTGTTAAGGTTTCCCCGCAAGGGAGGGTACGGAGAGCTACGCTACGCGGAGTGCTACGTGGAGGTGAGCTAAAACTCGAAGTTCGGCCCCAGGTAGGGTAACTAGTATTGCATTACCCTCCCCGGCCTCTCTTGCGCCCAAGTGTTAAGGTTTCCCCAAGGGAGGGTCCGGAGAGACGGTCGCGGAGTGCTAGGTGGAGGTGAGCTAAAACTCGAAGTTCGGCCCAGGTAGGGTAGCTAGTATTGCATTACCACTCCCCGGCTCTCTTGCGCCCAAGCGTTAAGGTTTCCCCCAACGGAGGGTACGGAGAGACCGTCGCGGAGTGCTACGTGGAGGTGAGCTAAAACTCGAAGCTCGGCCTCAGGTAGGTTAACTTTTATTGCATCACCCCTCCCCGACCTCCTTTGCGCCCAAGTGTTAAGGTTTCCCCCAAGGAGGGTACGGAGAGACGGTCGCGAGTGCTAAGTGGAGGTGAGCTAAAACTCGAAGCTCGGCCTCAGGTAGGTTTAACTTTATTGCATCACCCCTCCCCGACCTCCTTTGCGGCCCAAGTGTTAAGGTATCCCCCAAGGGAGGGTACGGAGAGACGGTCGCGGAGTGCTAGGTGGAGGTGAGCTAAAACTCGAAGTTCGGCGCCTCGTAGAAAAGTAATGTTGCTGCGTACACATTGCCAAGCAGGTGAACATGTTTGGGGATTCCTGGGCCAGTTTTCTTTAATTAACAATCGGTCGTGTTTAACTTGCGATTGACGTTAACCTTTGGCACACTGCGTTTCCTTTAATAAACGAATACCAATGAAGCATGTTTCACATTTATGAAAAAAACTTTTTTTCACTCACTTGTGCTCAAATATAGCTCGGCACATTTACCCCTAACCTTAATTGCAGTCTTTAAGATCGTTAACATTTATAAAGGACGTTTGCAGTAAATGAAGTGCGGGAAGCACATGCACTAATTGAGATTCCAGATACTGCTTTGGCCGACCTCCCCACTCCTTCAGATATTTCAAAGAGGTGAAGGTTGGGCAATGCTTAATTATTCAAATTACCACAGGATTATTTTAGCCGTGCTATTATCGATTTAGCCTTTTCGAGAGCAGCTCCCGAATGTCAAGACGTAAAATATGTGAAAATGCAGAATTTAGTTGCTTAGAGTGCATGTATAATAAATGGAACAGGCAAACATAGGCATACTCTGCTATTTGCTACATACATTCGGCACACCTTAAATAATTGCCAGTCTTCCGTCTCGAGCAAGAGCTCACCCCATTGGTCGGCAGAGACCGTTTTCAATGGCGGCAGGAGGTGGGAACGATTTGCTACAGTCATTGTCATTGGTCCACCACCCGCCATTAGTCGATCGGGCCGCCACCTGTCGTCACCGGCGCCAATTACGACAATCGATCAAGTGACAGTAGTTTCGAAAACACACACCAGGGGCAGTTGAGTGCCAAAAGCCGGACCTCGCCCGAGTCTAGTTTGGATGCTAGAATAATGTTTAGAAACCTCCATAATTAACGAAAAGCTTCGAGTGTTAAGGTTTCCCCGCAAGGGAGGGTACGGAGAGCTACGCTACGCGGAGTGCTACGTGGAGGTGAGCTAAAACTCGAAGTTCGGCCCCAGGTAGGGTAACTAGTATTGCATTACCCCTCCCCGGCCTCTCTTGCGCCCAAGTGTTAAGGTTTCCCCCAAGGGAGGGTCCGGAGAGACGGTCGCGGAGTGCTAGGTGGAGGTGAGCTAAAACTCGAAGTTCGGCGCCTCGTAGGAAAAGTAATGTTTCTGCGTACGCATTGCCAAGCAAGCGAACATGTTTTGGGGATTCCAGGGCCCAGTTTTCTTTAATTAACAAACGGTCGTGTTTAACTTGCGATCGACGTTAATCTGTGGCACACTGGTCGTAAGAATGCATTGTGCAAACTCGCTCGGATGACCTCGACCAAGAGGTGAACGCTACTTGCAAGGAAGTAGCCAAGGGTGACGTAATCCTGAGTCATCACTCTGGTGTGATGGCTTCCATCCAGCGGTCACGTGATCAATCAGTTTGAATTATAACGGCCCAGGCAGCCGACGCGTACGGACCGCCAGGGCTGCGTTTCTCGTTCTTTTCACTTTGTCTTTCACTTTGTTTGAGTTAGGAGAGAAAGGAG